>PVIH01010352.1:0-76017 GCA_004025045.1 Sigmodon hispidus
AAAGAAGATATGAAAAAAAGCCTCGAAGCTCTCAAAGAAGATACGAAAAAAAGCCTTAAAGAAATAGAAGAAAATACAAACAAAAAATTGGAAGAGATGAACAAATCTGTGAAAGAAACATGCCAGGAACTAAAAGCTGAAATGGAAGCAATAAAAAAGGCACAAAATGAGGCAAAGATGGAAATAGAAAACCTGAAGAGAGGTGATCTCAATTTCAATCAAAGTTAAGCACCAGTTTCTTTCGACATGAAGAACTTTTTTCCTTGGATTTTCAGCTTCATATTCTGGAGCTTTTGATGAGTGAGATCATGCCCTCAAAGTACTTTTCCCTTTGTCTCAGTGCAAAGTTAGATATTTAATGTAACTAAAATCTTTAGCAGTTATAGCTATGTCGTCCAAAACTACCCTATTCTCAATTTAATTGGGTTTAATTTTTTTTTCTTCCCAAATTGAACATTTCCATCTGAAACTTTAAATGAGTTCATGAATATTTTCTCGGCAAACTGCATATACTTTATTTATTTAAACTCCAGTTTCCATTCTGCTAATATAAACCTGAATAAATGATAACAATACCACAGTCTAGATATTACACATTCTAAGATTTATTCCACAAAAATATTAGTCTATTAGCTGTGAATTAATTGTTACTAAAATATTCAGGATATAATAAAAGCACAACTAAAATCTTTGTCAATATATGACATAAATTGCAAATTTTCTGGTAACATCCAATTCCCAATGGAGTCCTCATTTTGCTCTTAAATCTCATCAATATGGTCTGAACTGTCTGCATTTTCATTTTCATTCTGGTCTTTAGCAGTCACACCTAATTTAGCGGGATGTCAGTTTTAGATAATTTGCATTGGTATAGATTCTTATATATTGATAGAAATGTAAAATGATATTTCTGTTTCTGTTTAAAATAGTGTATATTGCTATAAATTTAAAATTGTATTTGTCTAATCATACTTATGTTCCTACTCCAATTTAAAATATTTTTGTATATTGATACAAATGTGAAATTTTTAAAAAGAAGGAAATTCTATGGAACTATGTTCTTGTTCACAGTAAATATTAGTTTAATAAAATGCTGATTGATCAGAAGTTAGGTAGACAGAAAGTATAGTCGGGCTCCAGCATAGGAGAATTCTGGGAAGTGGAAGAGCAGGGAGTAGATGCCAACCAGATACGGAAAAAGTAACATAAAAATGATGCACTGAGAAAAAAGGTACCAAGCCACATGGATAAAGATGGAAAAAAATCATGTGTTAGTTTAAGAGTAAGAGTTAACAAGTAATAAGCCTTAGCCATAGGCCAACAGTTTATAGTTAATATAAAACTTTGTATGATTATTTGGGACTAAATGGCTGTGAGACCAGATGAGTGGAACAGAGAAATTTCTGATTACAATGCTATATGTTTGTTCTACCCCTGTTTAGGATGTTTGTATATTAATACATATTAAGGGTATTGTCATATTGCAATCTACGTTTCTAACTTTGATTAAGACATTTTTGTATATTGTCATAAATTTGAGGTTATTGTCCTTATATTATACATTTGTTTACAGACTTTATTTTTATAATATGAAGCCTTAGACTTTTTTAAGTTATTTAGGTTGATTTTAAAAGCAGATGTTGCTCACTCATTCCTTTAAAGGGAAATAACACGTGGCAGTGATTCCATTTTTCTCTGCTCTTCTTCCTCCTCTTCTCTTTCTTCTTTCTTTATTCTCTCCCCCAAAAAGTAGATGATAATAGTCACCCATGTCATATTATAGTCATGTTAGTTTGGTTTTCTAGATATACAGAAATATATGTCAAATGGAGGGCTAACTTTCAAACACTTCATAGACTGGAGAATATGACATTAAAATGTTTTAATAACTTAGAATTCTGTTGACATGAGACATATTGCTCCTGACAGCACTAATCTACTCTCAAAAAGATGTTGGGCATTGAAGATGCACCATATAGAATTTGTCTTCTTCTTGGCAAAAGGCCTATTGGAAAAAGAAATGTCCTTGTCTCAACTACTGACAATAAGTATACTGTCTAAACCAGATGAGCAAGACACAAGAAAAAGTGACTGCGGAACCTTTCCAAGACTGTTTATGGCAGTGTTTCAAATTATTCTGCTTCTGAAAATGGTCTGTCAGATATTCTAGGCCTGTAGCCAAAAGTGAATGCCCCAACACTACAGAGAAACATTGGGTGACTACAGAGGTAGTCAGCCGTCTGTTGTTTCTTGCATATTTTCAGAAGTTGCTTGCTTTCACTTTATGCTCATTCAGGTAATATTATTTTCCTTCTTTGGTCTTTGATGAGGTTGAAAACTAGATGGTTACAGTTATAATCATCTTGTATCTTAGCTAAAAATATGTCAGGTACTAGATTTAGATTCTTCAGGATAAGGCAGCTATTGGAGTAATCTCTGTAATTTGATATTTACCTATATTTTGAATTGTTAATATGTGTTTCTTGCTTGATGTTGTTCTAATTGGTTATAGTTTTACTTTGTTTATGTTATTACTCTTTTTTTCCTCCTGGACAATACTTGATTATTGTTGCACATAGTTTTTGTATAAGTTTAGAATCTTCTTATTTAGATGAAAAGAGGAAGTGTGATGAGTATTTGTTCCCCCAGTGACATTGAGCTATCGGCCCAATAGATGGTACTTCTTGTCTGCCTATGTGGGCTCTTAAGAGGGAAGTAAAAGGAGCTTTCACTCTGTGTTTAAAGAATGGGTCAGGAAGCATAAAGCAACTTTTGATTAGTCCCCAGCTCATAAAGACTCTGCAAGTGGATTTGCCTTATCCTGTATCAGTGAGTCTGTTTCCCCATAGGACCCCTTATATATATATACACACATATATATGTTATGTTAAAATTAATTATTAGGTTTTCTTTACAGAATTCTAAGATTTTTCTTTTTTAACTATAATATTTATTTGATTTTCATAACCTTAGAGGATTATTTCTAATATTTCTTTTGTTATTTAAGAGGGATATTTTTACATACCAACCATAGTTTCACTTTTCTTGCCTCCTCCAACTTACCCCCAACTTTCTCCTATCCCATCCAAGGCTTCCCATGGGGACTCAACAAAATCTGGGATATCAAGTTAAGGCAGAATCAAACCCCTCCCCCTGTGTTAAACCTGAGCAAGGTATTCCTTCATAGAATATGGGTTTCAAAAATCCAGTTCATGCACCAGGGATAAATCCTGCTCCCACTACCAGAGGCTCTACAAACTGCCGAAGCTAAACAGCTGTTATCTGCATTCAGAGAGCCTAGTTTAGTCCCATGCAGGTTCCTCTGCTATTAGTACAGACTCAGTGAGCTCCAAGTAGCTCAGATCAGCAATATCTGTTGTTTTCCCTATCATAATCTTGACCCCTTGCTCATATGATCCCTCCTCCCACTCTTCAACTAGACTCAAGAACCTTGGCCCAGCTCTTATCTATAAATTTCTGCATCTGCTTCCATCAATATCTGGATGAAGGCTCTATGATAACAATTAGGGTGGTCATCAAATTGATTACAGGGTAAGGCCAGTTCAGATAACCTCTCCACTATTTCCTGGAGTTTTAGCTGGGATCATTCTTTTGTGGATTCCTGGGAATTTTCCTGGTACCAGGTTTCTCCCTAACTTCAAAATGGCTTCCTCTGTCAAGATATCTATTTTATTGTTTCCCCACTGCATTCCTCCTCTAACTCTACCATCCCATTCCATCATGTTCTCTTCCCATCTTCTCTTACCATACATGGTCTCACTTTACTCAGGAGATCTAATCTATTTTTCCTTCCACAAGGATCCATGGATATCTCTCTTGGGGTTCTCTTTGTTAGTTACCTTCTCTAAGGCTGTAGGTTATAGCCTGGTTATCCTTTTCTTTATGTCTAATATCCTCTTATGAGTGAGTACCTAACATGTTTGTCTTTCTATGACATGGCTACCTCACTCAGAATAATTTTTTCTAGTTCTATCCATTTTCCTGTATATTTTAAGATGCCATTTTTTTACTGCTGCATAATACTGTATTATGTAAATGTATCACAGTTTTAAAAATCCATTCTTAAGTTGAGGAGCATCTAGGTTGTTTCCAAATTTTGGCTGTTACAAATAATGCCCTTCGGGTGAGAATGTGCATCCTTCGGGCATATGTCCACAACTAGTGTTGCTGGATCATTAGGTATATTAATTCTCAGTTTTCTAAGTTACCACCATACTTATTTCCAAAGTGGCTGTACAAGTTTACATTCCCACCAGCAATGAAGGAGTGCTTCCCTTTCTCTACATTCCCTCCAGTACAGGCTGTTATTAGTGGGGTTTTTTATATTAGTCATTCTGACAGGTGTAAGATGTCTGTATCCTATCTTTTAATTGGAATATTTGGTATTTTGATGCCTAGTTTCTTGAGTTCTTAATTTTAGAGATCAGCCCTCTGTCAGATGTAGAGTTGGTGAAGATCTTTTCCCACTCCGGAGGCTGTCAATTTGTCTTATTTAGCATGCCTGTTGCCTTACAGAAGTTTCTCAGTTTTAAGAGGCCCTATTTATTAATTATTAGTAGTAGTATCTGTGCTGCTGGTGTTATACTTAGAAATTAACCACCTGTGTCAATATGTTCAAGGCTACTTTCCACTTTGTCTTCTATCAAGTTCACTGTAACTGAGTTTATAATGAGGTCTTAGAGCCACTTGCATTTTCATTTTCTGCAAGGTGATCAATATGAATTTATTTACATTCTTCTACATACCACCATCTAGTTATACCAGCAACAATTATTGAAGATGCTTTCTTTATTGCATTTATATTTTGGGCTTCTATGTCAAAAAAATTAGGCATTAATTAGTGTGTGGATTAATATCAGGATCTTTAATTCAATTCCATTGGTCCACATGTCTGTTTTTATGCCAGTACTATGCTGTTTTTATTACTATAGCACTATAGTAGAACTGGAAGTCAGGGATAGCTCCAAAAGTTTCTTTATTGTACAGGATTGTTTTAGCAATTGTTAAATTGTTTTTGTTGTTGTTTTTCCATATGAAGTTGAGTATGGTTCTTTTGAGATGTGTCAATTATGTAGGAATTTTTATGAGGATTGTATTAAATATGGATTGCTTTTTGTAAGTACCATTTTTACCATGATGATCCTACCTATCCAAAAGAATGGAAGAATTTTCCATTTACTGATATCTTCTTGAATTTCTTTCTCTAATGCCTTAATAGTCTTATCATACAAGTCTTTTTTTCTTTGGTTAGAGTTACCTCAAAATATTTGGGATAGGTTGTGGCTGTTGTAAAGGGTGATCTTTCCTTGATTTTTTTCCAATCCATTTATTAGCTGTATGTAGGAGGGCTATTGATTTTTTTTAATTAATTTTGTATCCTGTCACAGGGTGATAAGCGAGTTTGGGGAAGGGGTTTGAGACTTGTAGATTTCATGGTTCTGACAAATTGGGTTGTTTTGGGGGATGCTTGCCTGAAGGAATCTTCACTGCTGGCCAGCAACTGGGGCAGCAATGGGTGGCAGTCGAGGGCCACAGGTTGTCTCTAGGATTTTTTTTAAAGCTCACAATTCCATATCTTCTCACATCCCTCCTGCAAACTAGTTCCAATGTTCTAAAAACAATATTACTTGTTATTTTACCACAGTAAACACTCCCTGTACTAATATCATGTTTTTGTTACTTTTACCATTGATGTGACAAAACCTGACAAGAAGTAAATTAAGAGAGGAAGATTTAATTTTGTTCAGTGGTCTGAGGACATAGTGCACCTTTGAAGTAAAGTAGTTCACAGACATGGCATCAGGAGTATGACTGCTTGCTTATATCTAGGTAGATTAAGAAACAAAATATCAATCAGAAGCAGGGCCAAGCTATAAGCCTCAAAGCTCACTTCTCAGTCACTAATTCTTCCAGCTATGCTTCCATGTCCCAAATGTTTAACAACCTCTGGAAATAGCATGACCAGCTAATAAGTCCTAAAACACATCAGCCTATGGAAAAACTTTATAATCATGCCAACAGAAACAAAGAAGCTTGAGCATTTTGTTAGGGCTTCACTTATAAGAGCTATTCAGAGAAAGTAAACACTAAATCCACAGACATTTAATTATACGAAGGACTAAAAGATAGGCTAATGAAACTGAAGCATCTCAAATCTGAAATGTAAATGTCTAAGCTATGCAGGTCAGGTAAAGACACTTTTTTTAAGATATGGACATAGAGTTACTATGTGACTGTTGATTTTCAAATCTATATTGCTCTATAAGTTAATGCAAGACAGATATACCAATTCATTTTATTGTAACAATGAAAAATTTTAAACACAGCTGGAGATGAATACTCTAAATTCTAGTTTTTCTAGGAAAAGTGATTGATGCCCTTTCATATACATGAGGCACATCAAATGAGCATGGGATTTTCAGTAGTGTTAGACTGATTTATAATGCGACATAACAGTTATTAAAAAGAGAGGATAGAATGGACTGAAACCTGCCAAGTCTCTAGGATCCTGAATTTTTTTTCAAATTGTCCTTTTAACTTCATAATAAACTCCAGGCTCCAATAAAAGTATTGTGAAAGAAAGAATAAAATAAAATGTTCAATCTAGCCCTGATTCTCAGAGGCAAAACATGCATATATCATGTCTGTGACCCTTCAAGTTTTCAACTACATCAGAAAAATAAAAAAAAAATAGTTTCACAGCAAAGTGAGAAGAAATCTTTAGGTGCTACCTTCCACATCAATTCTACCATATGGTGTTTAGATGGATCTATTATTAAGGGATCACTATATGAGAAGATGACATCCATTGAAATAATGGTTGATTGTTCTCATGTTTTCCTAGAAAGGTACACATGTCATGTCATCAAGATTAATTTTCAGGGTCAGTCATGATCACAATGCAGACAAAGTGGGTGCAGAAAACCACTATTATTTTTATTTTTCTGGAAAGAAACAGGCAAAACAGGGTAAATATAGTTAAGATTGCTACTTTAAATGATAGTAGATTCTGAACCAATAAGGCTGCCCCAAGTTTAGTAGCAGGACTGACATAAATAAAAATGTAGCTAATAGGTGAATGTATAGAACTTCAGTAGAGAAGTGTTTGTGTTGTAGTTTTAACCAGAAATTTATGAAGGGGAACTGACAGGTCTACAGCTATGATATCAACAGTGTGTTCAGACAGTACTTTAAAAATTACATTATATTATACAGTTTAATGAGTTTATCAACAGTACAGTTTATTATAGTCTCTTAAGAGGTCATAGATGCTTTATAAAAGAACTACTATATATATTGTAGAGATTGCCATCTTTAAATAACTCACAGCAAATGCTGGAAAGTAACATTCCACCTCCTACCACAAAATAGATATTTTGCTAAGTTAATAAATGCTATTGTTTTTTGTTTATCTTCCTCTGCAGATTTTCTTCTGATGCATGTAATTAAAAAATCAAAACGTTTAAAATTGTTGTTTGTATTATGTAAGAAAAGAATCAGTGATTATCTGAAGGATAGTGCATTAAGTAGTAATTATTCTGTTTATATTACCTCCCAGGGATAAATGCTGTGCTAGGTGCTCTACACACATAGAACATAGTCATCTATTCTCTGATTTGCAGATAAGGCAACTAATAGACAGAGCTGTTACTAACATGCTCATTATCCCTCAGGCATCATGATTCAGAGCCAGTATGCAGATGTGGGTTTTCAAAGATCATGACAAATTGTCCCTCATCTCTAGTTAACTCTCTGTCCCTCTTGAACAAATGACCACTGGAAAGTGTCTCTTGTTGATGGCATATTTTTTCCAATAATCAAGACTGTTGAAAATTTTCCCTAAAATATCTGTAAACAGTTCATCATTGTATACATATAAATAGGTTTTAATGCTAAATATGTAATAGGGATAATATTATCTTTCTTTGTAATTGTGTGTCACTTTAATTCAGTCAATTTCCTAAGTTCTATCTCAGGTCAGAACGTAAAAATGTGCTCTAGGGAAATGGAAAATTTGTCTTGGAGAAGATAGAAGTTTAGACAGTTAAGCAGTATATTTCCATTTATAACAGATATTCAATGACAGTTGGTTGACTTGAGTATCTGTATCTGGGTTTTTCATGAAAAGGCCATCATGGCAAGGGTAGCAACTCACTCATGTTGCATTACTGGATATACCATTCATACTGCAAGGAATGGCATCACTAAAATGTCTCCTCTCCTCCAGCAGTTGCTTACTGCTTATATAGAATCTCAAGTGCTTCATGAGTCTTGGAACTTTCTTGAAAATTGTATAAAACTCTTCCTCCAAGAGGGAATATTTCAAAGCACCTCCACAACCATGGATAACTGGTGGGTCACCTGATGTTTCTGATACTTTTTAGATGGCTGAGGTGTAGAGGATAACTACTTTGCCTTTGATATCTGTGTAGTTAATTAATCATAGGTTTCTCTGAACCCAGAATCTATCTATATTGAATCTGCTAGACAAATGACTCTCAGTTTCTGCTCCAGCACCATTTCTACCTGCATGGCACCATGTTCCACCATGATGATAATGGGCTAAACTTCTGAAACTGTAAGATACCCAATTAAAAGATTAAGAGTTGCCATGATCATGGCTTCCCTTTACAGAAATAGAAATTTTAACTAAGACACTATCTGAAAAAGTTTTTCTGTTTTAAAGAAAGAAAAGAGCCTACAGGAGTCGATAGTCTTTATACCAAGTCTACCTTGAAGACTCCACCCATCTCCACATTGACAGTCACACATTTATTAATTCATATATATATAATCATGCACAAAAGAGTTACTGAGATACTACTATGTGCTTTCATCATTAAAAGCACTGATCTTGAAATGCAAACCAAATCTTGACCACCAGTGCTGCTGTGGGGAGTGATATTTTACTTACAGATGAATTAGGCACTAAAACAAGGAATGCAGGTGGCAGTTTCTTGAAGGATTTCAAATAAGACAATGATATAATTTGCCCATAGAAGGAATACTTTTGTAATAAACCAAGGTTGGATTGTGATATCTGGGAGGATAAAACTTTGGACTCCAAGTAGTACCCAAAGATGCAGGATGATTGAGTACTGGCATATGAGAGTGTGGTAACGTCACAGTGCTGGTAAGTAGTGTAGACTTTATTACAATGTACATCCATCAGTATAAGTTAATGAACCATGTATGAATTGGAGAAAGAAAGAGAAGTCAAAACATTACAGACAGAAGATAAAATATTCAATGACACCACTTAGGTATCCAAAAGAAAGCAAAAATGCCAGACAATGACGAACTAAGAAGGAGGAACCAGATTCAGAAGAACGGTGATTAAATTGCTGCCAGAGACTCAGAAGAATGATTTAAAGAATTGTTTCTGCAGAAGTCACTCAGAAAATTTAGCAAGGTTCTTAGGTGCTAAATACTTTTAGTCAAAATTTCTAGTCATGTATCAGTAGCAAAGCCATTCTTCAAATTTTCTGAGCTTAGATTTTAAGCAAATGTATTCAAAAGAACTATAGTCTTTGCTTCCTAGAATAGATACACATGTGACTAAAACTTAGAACACATATGTTTTAAATCCATGATGATGCTACTCAATTGAGAACTAGCTAGCTCTGAATATTCTTCAATTTAAAGATTAGTTTAACTCAGGATATAAGAAATATTAACCTGTAACTAAGACATTTATTGTAAAATATTTTAAAAGTTGTATATGAATCAAACAAGCCCTTACTCACCTAGAAGTGAGACTATTCTCCAAAATTATTTGTCACCTACCTTTCAAATAGATTCAAGTACTAAAGTAAGGCTGAGAGATGATTCTTAAACTTGCAATGGCTTGTGGTTGAGGGTGCTGGACCAGTGACCCTTAGAGAAAATACAGTTGATTTTTCTCCAACACTGCATTGGCTATAGTGGTTCACAATCTCTTAAGATATGCCTTTGTTGACCCTTGCCCTAGTGTTAGCTAAGTAGACTACTTAGAAAATACTAGGACAAGAGAACACTTTGACCCCATTCCCAGGATTCCACAAGAACAAGAGCCTCTGCAATCCTGGGACCTCACTGCTGGTCTCCCTGACAGTTCTCTTCTAGTACAGCATGACCTAAGAGCTACACAGAGCACTACTGTGACACTTAAACAGTACTAACTGCATTTAAATAAGGACAAAATGAGACTAAGTATTGCTTTCACAATAATAAAATTAATAGTATTACTCTTATTAGTCTGTGAGACATTAGAATGTCAAACTGGTCGCTTGGTTTGTTAGGAACATTTTTTAAGTCACTACAAATTAGGCTTTTCATATGTTCTGGTCAGTTACTTTCTTCTGGAAAGTCACACCAAATGAATACATCTTTATAGCAGAAACAGTGGAAATTTTAGCACACAACATAAAAGAGCTGCTTTGAGTGTGTCTCCTGACCCCCAGAGAGATGCTAATAAATTCACTTGTGAAGCATAGTCTGTTCTTTTTTACTTCTAAAAGCCTCCTCTGTGCAGTCTTCCCCAGGAGAAAATGTACCAACCTATATAAAATTCTAAAAACCATCATGCTCACCTGTTACTCTATTTTAACTTTTTTTGAAATAGTCATCTTTCCTTGAAAAACAGGAACATGCCTTTGGGATGCCCTTGTTGATGCAAGCTGCAGTGAGGTAAGTACTAGTCCTTGGTACTTCATGTGATGGAAAAACGCCCCACTAAACTTCACTGTCTGTCCTAGGACTATAAAAGACTGACATTGTCTTGACTGCAAACATTGAAAATAACCGAGCTTAATGAATGAGAGATAACATATCCTGAGCCATTACGGCAGCTGCAATGTCCTTGCCACCAATGAATTTTATCATCTTCCTCATATAATATTTTTATAGGTGTCTTTTTCTGAATATACTATAGTATTGTCGATGTATGAAGTTCATCCCAAATTGAATCTTGCGTAGAGAAGAATGACAAAAGATAAAATAATTTTATGTGCGACTGAAGAGGCATGTGGAAAACACAGACTTTCTTCTCCCTGTTCTATGGGGGCATGGGGGGAAGATATTAGGACTCTAGAAATATGATGATTTCTGTCTTGATTATCATTAGCTACTCATTACAAATCTCTACAAAATCTAAACTAGTGTTATGGTCTATTATTGTGATGAAATGCCATGACCAAAAACAACTTGGGAAGGAAAGGATTGATTTGGCTTACATATTCTGAATCACACAGTTCATTGAGGCCAAGGCAGGAGCTGATACAAAAACCATGAAGGGTTCTGCTTGCTGATTTGCTTCTAAAAGCTTGCTCAGTCTAGTGTCTTATAGATCCTATGACCATCAGCCCAACAATGACACTACTTACAACAATTAATTAAGAAAATGGTCTGCAGGCTTTCTTATAGCCCAGTCTCATGTAAGCATTTTCTCAGTCGATGCTTTCCTCCTCTCATGAAACTAGAAACAAAGATTATACAACTTAATGAACTTATATACAGTTAGAATTGGCTTTCAAAATAGAAGCTGTGAGTCCTGTATCACTTAGTAATCTGTATGGGAACATTTCTCAAAATATGCATTCCATACATATTCCAGATGATGCTTTAAATTCTAGATATAAAAAAGTTAATACACAGAAAAGCTTTACTTAAACTTCATATTGCTTTCAAACAAAAGAGATAATTTCTCCTCTAAAACTTTTTTCCTCCCTTGAGTGACTTTATTTTAGAAAATAAAACCTTGTCTGTTCACTTTGGAGGCAGATACCTGGAAGCCATACCTTATTCTGCTTTGTTAAACATATGTTCAGCTTTCTAAATAGCACATGAATTTGCAGGGTTCTCCACATTCAGACTGTTTTATCATGTTTCATGGGGCATCATCTATATCTTATACAGTGATTGCTGCCAGGCTTCCTAATTTCCCACCCAGCTTGCTGCTAATACCCACTCTAACCTATCATATTGGGCCATTCACTACTTGAAACTATTCAGTGGATGTTCATTGCTACTGTTATAATCTCTATAGTCTTGACTTCTCCATGTGACTCATGCCTACAGATTCATCTCCAAATTTATTTCTAGGTTCTTTAACACATTCTGTTCTGAAAATGTACTAAAATTATTTTACCTATTCCATCTTGCTGTTCAGGTTATTGACCAATAATCTTTCTGACAAGGACCCTCCTTTTTCCTAACACCTTACTCTGAGAATTTTACCTCTTCTTCCAAGCTTTAATTTAAGAATCAGTTTCTCAGGGAGAAATTCTCTAGCTCACTCTTTAACATTGCTTCTCTGTTACATGCTCAAGTGGCACCTTGTCACTCCCAATCATAGTGTATATTCTCGTTTATTAAAATTGCTTACTTAGCACCTGGGACCTCCGTACAATTTTACCATGTAAAATATGATAGTATCTACTGAACTTTATTTGGGATATGTCTTTATACTTTATTCAAATAAGTATAATAACAAATTATTCTAGTGTTATTCTACTGTTTTCTTGTTCTTTGTTTTTTAGAAAAAGCGCAGACATAGCCCACATAATCAGTTAAACACAGTAAAGGACATTGGAAGCCTAAGTCAAAATGGAAGATTTTCTGAGGTGCTGAGGAAGGAACCACTCAGAATAGACCCTGAATGTTTGTTCTCTGAGGAAAAGTGGGACATTTATTTTTTTTTCTGTTATTGACTTCTTCAATATTTAACTGAACAACATGAATCAGTTTGAAAGTCCTTGATAATGAGAGAGCTGAGCTTTTAAATAAATATATTGTGCCTGCATTGCTACTAGGTGATTATGAGAAAAAAATGTTTGTTTGTTTTTTTTAAGAAGAGCCAACAATGAGTAATGAGAGAATTAGAGTGAGGAGATTATGGCATGCTGAACAAGGAGAGAAAGTCATGTAGAAGAGAATTACCATAACATGCATTAGTCTGATACAAGTTTCCTCTTCTTCCTCCTGAGTGAGTTCAGTGGCAGCCTGACAGAAGTGTTTGGACAGCTCTAAATACATCACTGAGCATGACAGTGGTATTTATTCCACTTTTGTAGCCAAATTAGAAGTTTTGTTTCCCAAATAAAGATGTTGTAATGCACTGGAATAGGTACAACTGTAGTTACTTTTATGATTTCTGCCCCACCTTTACACCAGTCCTTACATTAAACTCTCACTATCAGCACTAAAACAAGTTCAATGATGTGATTTATTATGGAATGATTTGCTTCTTCTTGGTTTATTTGTGGTTTAAGTTTATCACCTATCCCTTTGTGTATATCTGCCTTTTTTATATTCTCCATTCCCCAACCTTTTCTAAACTAATGATTTTGCAATATAATTGATGATTCTTAAAAAGAATGTCTCTGACTTGACAATAATTTTCACAGCTCAGGAAAACTCACCCACTCCTCTATGACATGAGGATCGTATACTACACAGCACAGTGACACTTTATGATATGACCTGAAAACCTTTAGGCAAGACTGTAAATATATAGTCACTCATGAAATGTCCATACATCCAGTCTACCTAAGAGTACTATGAATCAGAGAAGCCTGGAAAGTGCTGGCAATACAGTCTCACTTCTTCAGAATAAACACCCATTGCTTTGTAAAAGTCATCATATAGACATTTGAATTTTCATAACAATTCAAACTGAATGATTTTTTAAAACTTTTACATACAAAAATAAGAAAATATTATATAGGTTTAGATTTGTCTAAGTGGAAGAGAAAGGGTTTCTCTTTATAGGTAGAGAAGTTTCTCCTCCTGTCAGGCTAACATTTTTATTAGTGATTCATACAAAACTGTTTTGAAAACATCTTATTTGAACTTTCATAAAGAGTTCATTCTGGTCTCAAAATAGTTTTCAGGATTAAAATTCTTTAATATTAATTTCTTTGGGTCAGCACAGTGTTCTTTGTTTTTCAAATATACAAATTATCAACAATATAAAATAGAAATACTTATCCAGTAGTAAAAGCTTCTCACAATCTACATCAATCTTACTTTCTTATATTTATGGTTGTGAGCCTAGCCTTTAACGGCTGAGCCATCTCTCCAGCCCTCAATCTTACTTTCTAATATTGCTTTGAATCACTCTAAAACTCTATTTTCAAGTTTATTCATTTTTTCTTTCTAATATATTTGCATAAAATTTATCTTTGTTGTTTGACTTGTCTTGTTATATATCTTAAATATTTACTCCTACCTCTGTGTTACAATATTCAATATGAAATATATCCTTTTAAATTTTTAATTATGTTTATCAAGTAAGCTATCAACTGTAACAATACATTGTGGCTTAAGAATAAAAGATGATTTCTTTGCAGTGAATGCACACCTCACATTTACCCACAATCTCATTCACTCATAAGATTAACAGGTCACTCAATGTTTTCAAACCTTCTGCTATATTCTGCCTCTGGCTTTCAATGTGGTTCTAGCAGGGTCACCATCACAGTGTGCCAGAAGATATGAAATATAGAGAAGCACCAATATAAGATCTAAGAAACTCAGAGAGAAAAAAATAAGCTCAGCAACTTAGAAGGTAGAGGCAGGTAGCGGTAAGTACAACCTCAGTTTTGTAGAAAAAAACTAAATCCAAAGGATTAAAAAATAAAAGAAAATAAGAATAAAAAGAGGGAATAACAGAAGGGAGAATGAGAGGAAAGGAGAGTAGGCAGAAAGGAAGGAGGAAAATGTAAGAGACAGAGATCAAGAATCTCACTCACCCTTCCACAGATTAGAAGTAATTTACATGGGGCTAGAGAGATGGCTCAGTGGTTAAGAGCACTGACTGCTCTTCCCAGCACCCACATGGCAGCTCACAACTGTCTGTAGTTCCAGTTCCCAGTTCCAGGCAAACACCAAGGCAAATAAATAAACAAAATGTTGTTTTAAAAAAGAAAGAAAGAAAGAAAGAAAGAAAGAAAGAAAGAAAGAAGGAAAGAAAGGAAAGAAGGAAGGAAGGAAGGAAGGAAGGAAGGAAGGAAGGAAGGAAGAAGAGAAATAATTTACATGTCATTTTTCCATCAAGGCAAACTGAAGTATGTCATTCAGAAATGTGGCCACATAGGAAAGTATGGATGAGTATCCAGAGAGGTGGCTGTGCTACAGAAAGATAACACAGTTATAAGCAGTGCTTTCCTGTGCTTGATTATTTCATTCGATTCCTCTTAGCATTCACTAGTTGGGGGTGTCTGAATGCAGATATTCTGAGATGTAGTAAAGCATAAGGACCATATGCTTCCAACAATTGCTGTGAGGAAACAGCTGCCGTAATGTGAGAAGCACTGTCTTATTCTCAGAGAGACAGAAGGCACATCTACTCCAAGTGATGAGAGTTCAGGAAGGAGGTAGAAGACCTACACCGTCTTCCTTTTGAATCATTCAAATAATTTCTCTTTTCTATAGAGGAAAAACAACTATTTCTTCCAAGAAACATCTAATTCCTAAAATAAACGATGTAGCCTTGCAACTCAACATAGCCATAGCTTAAACAATTGTATTAACTGCCAAACTAGGCCCTCTAAATGTGAGTGACAGGTGTATGGCTTGGGCACTTTGTGGGGCCTGTAGCAATGAATGGGACCAGGACTTATTCCTAGTATGAACTGGCTTTTGGGAGCCCATTCCCTATGGAGGGATATCTTGCTCAGCCCTGATACAGGGAGAGGGTCTTGGTCATGCCTCAACTTGATAACCCAGACTTTGTTGACTCCCCATGGAAGGCCTTATCGTCTCTGGGGAGTGTAGGAGAAAGGTAGGGGTGATGGAGAGGAAGGGACGGGGGACTGGTTGGTATACAAAATGAGAAAACTTTTAAATAAAATAATAAATTAAAAAAATAACTATGACATTGTGATTGAAGAAATAGTTTAAATGATGGTGACCAGAAATATACTTTGAGGAATGTTGATTCTTTACCACATAAAGCTAGATTAAGAAACATAAAGAAAAACATATAATTAAACAGAAAACAAAATGAGTCCAGTAAAAAGCAATTTTGAAAGGCTTAAAGGAAAGTGGGGATCTAACTGTGAATATGTAGGTATATTCAGGTGTACTTGGTGACTGTTTTAGATTAATTTGGAAATTAATATTCAGGTCCCAAACAGATGAGTACTCAGAGACAAGATGCCTTCAAAGATGTTACAAAAGTCAGTTTAAAAACCAGTTGTATGACAGGTATGAATGAGGTAATGGTTATAGATAGGAAAATAACTAAAACAATTTCCCCTTTATATTAATCAATTTTTACTGTAGCTTCACTAATAGACTTAGCCCTACACCCTGATGTAGACTACTTGCTCTTCCCCAAAATGTCCAACATTGTCCTTATTGTGTTTCTTCATTTACTCCTACCCTCATATTAACTTTTCATACTACAATTAGAATATTTAAAATGATGCTGGTCTTGATAGAATACAGGTGTTAAGTATGAAAGACAAACTTGTATTCAAAATAAATATCAATTGCCATTGGCCCTTTTGCTTTTAAGGTTGAAAGAGTGCTTGCACTGGTGGTTGAATTGACTTTTAAACTAGAAACTATATGGAAGGGATAGTGCTATTCTTCACTATTAATCAACTAGACTTCCATTCACAGCTAGCTTCTCACTGTAAAGGGTTATGCTGCAATTGCCCTTGGGATGTGCACAGCTCCCCCTTTGTCTACACGGCCTTTCTGTTCACAAACAAATTGTGCAAGCACTAGAAAAATCAAGCATGGAAACCTAAGTCAACAACTAGACGAATCATCTCAAATAGGTTATACTGGTAGGAACTCACAAGACATGACACCATAAGGTTTTGTGTTTATGTTCATAGTTCTTCCACATTTCTGTTACCCAAACTGTGTGGTGTTGTAGAAAGTTTTTTGGGCCCTTTTGTGCCTGGAGGTTTTGGATCTGGTCTCCGGCAGCTTTTGCCCCCAAAGAAATGGATTAGACATTTATATTAACTTTATATTGTTTGGCCCATGTCTCAGGCACATTATTAGCTAGCTCTTTTATTTTAAAACAACTCATTTTTATTAATCTATCTGCCACATGGCCCAGCCCGCAGCTCACCTGTATTTTTTATATGGCTCTTTTTGGGGGGTCAGATGGAGACTGACTAACTCTACCCTTCTTCCACCTGTCTGTCTTCTGATCCTCCACCGACTTCTATGGCGCTCCACATAGACCAAACCAGTTATTTTATTTACATCATATAGAGAACATTCCACCACAGTGTGGTCTTTGTTGTTACAGCATTTCTTTTTTTCTGGAACCTAAATAAACAAGGCATGTTGTCTCTGTCCAGGAATATGTACATTTAAAGTGACTTGATTATATAACAACCATCTCTAATAGAAAACAGGAATATCCAAAAGTTACTCAAATGATACACAGGCTATTGTTGGTACCCAGGACTCTATCTAGCCAATGCCACAAATTTTTATTGTGTTACTGTGTTTTGTTATGACCAAAAATTTATGAATTTGTATCCAATACAAAACCCTTTAATCTGATAAATTATTTTGCAACAAAGTCCTTCTAAGCTCCCAGAGTGCTCAATGACTGGCACTATCGGTATTACTCAGTATATGGGATTGAAGATTCTCATTTATATATTCAACAAGCCCAGAACCCAAAGTACTTCCTAAATATTATGATTTATTCAACATATCTGTCTATTTATTTGTTATTTTTTTTATTTGGAGGTATTCTTTACTATATAGCCCAAAATGGCCTCAAACTCATGATCCTCCAGCCATAGTCTTCTAAGAGCTGGGACTATAGGCATGCACTGCCAACCACAGCCCCCTTCATTGTTAATGGTATTATCTAAAAAATACAATAATTTCCCTGCACTTTTGAGGAATGTTTGAGCTATCTCCTGACAAGTGGAGGCCTAAAATTTTCAAATACATACAAAAAACCTCTGAATTTTTCTTGGATTTATCTCACTCACACCTTTTTAAATTACTTTTCTTCCTCAGGAAGTTGTCCTAACATGCCAAAACTTCTTGTTCACCCATCTAGTATGATCTAATGCATCAATATGTCCTTGGTAATCAACAGATTTTTTTCCAGATGCCTTGAGGCTATAGCAAATGTCACAAGAGTGAAAATAGCTCTAAAAAGGGAATTGAATTGTTCCACATAGTTGTGAACTTCCCCTCACCTTTTTCTGATGAAGACAAACAAGATTGTGTTTTCTAGATCAATTGGTACATAGTACATAAATTGGCTTTGTTAATTTACAGGGAAGGCTTGGTCTTGGTTAAGTCTTCTGCATTCATTGTCATCTGCAATGGCTCATCCAGGTTTTTATAGAAACCAAATTCATAAATTAAGTTGAGATATGATAATTACAATTGTGATGTATTTTACATCTTTTAGGAAAGCTCTATTTTTTCTATACACCCCTTGCTAGAGATTCAGTGCTGCTCTAATTTACTAACTTGACATGTTGGTCCAAGTTATGAGGCTTTGGTTTCACCTGCCACACTATAGTAGTTCTTACTCTATGAATGAAAGAAATTAATCACAGTCATAATTAATTGGATAAATAGCTATATATACATATATATATGACAGGTAGGTGGATAGGTAGATGATAAACAGACAGGTAAGACAGAAGGAGAGAGATATTCCAGATAAAAGATATATCCAAATAATAGGAACAGAGTCACCCCATCTCCTGTGGCCAGGCAAAACTTCAAGTGGAGAGATTAAGACACAAACCAAGCCACATAACCTTCAAACAACGGTCTGTCCTCCCTATAGAATGTTCTGGGGTGGCCAGAGATTGAAGAAATGACCAACCAATGATTGGTCTAGCCTAAAACCTATGCCAAGAGAGTAAGCCCACCCTTGACACTGCCTGGAGCACCAGGACCCACAGGCTGGATGACCCAAAGACCTAGAATAGAGCCAAACACACTGGAGAAAAAAATGTCAATATAATAATGCCTAACAATATTCTGCTATGCTCATAGATTGGTGCTGAGTCTAATTGCCATCAAACAGGCTTCATCCAATAACTGAGAGAAAAAGATGCAGACCCAATGTCAAACATTTGGTGGCGCTTGATGAATTCTGCAGAAAAAGCAAAAAGAGATTATAGGAGCCAGAGAGGTCAAGGACACTATTAAAAAAAAAAAAACATAGAATCAACTAACCTTGGCTCATAGGGGCTCACAGAGAATGAACAGACAACCAGAGAGCCTGCATGGGACTGACCCAGGCACTCTGCATATGTTACATTTGTATAGCATGGTCTTCTTGTGGAACTCCTAACAGTAAGAGCAGGACCAGCTTTCAACTCTTTTACTGGTTTTTGGAAACCTACTCCTCATACTTAGTCTCCTTGCTGAATCTCTAGGGAGATTCTTAGTCGTACTAAAACTTGATAAGTCATGTTTTGTTGATGTCCATGGGAAACATGCCTTTCCTGAACAGAAATGAAGTAGCCTGAACAGGAAAGAGGGAATGGACTGGGAGGAGAGGAGGGAGGAAAAACTGATGCCATGGTGGAAGAGAAAAAAAGAAAGAGGGGAGGGAAGGAGGGAGGAAGGGAAGGAAGAGGGAGGAAGGGAGAAATATACATTGTGTGATATTAGGTTAACCAAATATAATCTAAGAATTTCTTTAATGGTAGGCAGACATTCCTGCACTCAAATAGAGAATTGTGGGTATAACAAGCCATATAAATTCTGACTTAGTATGGACTACTTTGAAAGGTGTGTGTGACTCACTAGTAGAAGTTGTAAAGAGATAATTGGTTTTCAGGTTATTTTCTCATAAGAACTGAGTGCCAATGGATAAGCTCAAGGTTTAAGGCCTAGATGGGAAGATTGAGATAATGATTTTGATGTTTAATGGAATATTTCCTTGGTCCTACAGATTACATCTTCTAGAGTCTTTAATATCTTTCATTAAAATAACCCTGCAAGTCCTCTGTGTAACTTATTTCTAGAAAGATGGCAGGCTACTGACCAGGTGTGTAGTTCTTTTAGATCAGCCCTGTTTGTTGTCACTGAAGGCTTGTTAAATTATGTTATAATTACCTCTACCTTGCTTGACACCCTGAACATCATTTTCTTACCTGATCTTGTCTCCATTGTTATTTGACATTATCATGTCTTTTTGGAAGACTCTTTCTTACTCTTATCCATAAATTCATAGTAGATGGTCATAGTGACACAATTTTCTGAAAATACCTCTTTTATTCTAAAAGATTAAACCTTTTCTGGACCTGATAACCAAAATTTGTAGCACACTTTGAGGTTACTTAAAACTGTTAACCTAATGTACTTAAACTGCTTGTCTAACCCATTTTTGAGAGAACAATGTAAGAGTCAACCTTTCTTGCCTTGAATTCTCTACATAATCAACTTTTACAACCTTGGCTAATAAATAGCTGAAGTCTTATGTTACATATACTTCCATGCCCTTGGCCCAGAGTAATTCGAGTGAATCACTTGCTGAAGGAAACAAATGCTGAAGTTGAAAGCAATTTTTTAAAATCTACCATAAATGTTGAAAGCAAATGCTTATAGTTATTGGTTGATAAACAATGATATTTGTTGCCTGGGTCAGTTGGGATCAGTTGGAGCCAGCAACTTAATATAAAGATTTCTGTGAAGTATCCCATTCATTCCCGCATGTGGTGTTTTCTATACTGTTCAATAAATATAGAGCAAAGCCCTTTGTCAGAGAAATACACACACAGAGGGAATATACTGGTTGCAGAGAGCTCAAATATGGGTTCAGACTTGGTTAAATAACTCCAAGGGGAAGTGCTTTTATTTCTCCTTTAATGCAACACAGATGCATAACTGTAATTTGAAGTTAATCATTGATAAATATAATCTGTGAAGATTGTTGACATTCAGATTATACATTTGTGCTTCTCCCTGATCTTTAGTTCTTTGGTTAATGGAGTCCTTTGTTATCATTTACTAAGTAGTATTATATGTTAAATTTTAATTTTTCTAAAGAGAATGTATTAATTTTACGAATATCTTTTTCAATTTTACTACAATGATATGAGCAATATTCTGGACATGGGTATACCATATTCTAAGAGACTGCCCTGATTTCTTCTCTCATTTACCTCAAAGTCTAGTAGGAAAATAAACATTACAAATTTTATATTTGTACCAACCTCCATGATGTGACCTGGCAAGTCAAGCAATGGATGGAGAGCTAAAAGACTTGGTAGCTCATCAGGTCACATGGCTGGATATCTCAACAGTTTCAGACTAACACTCAAAACTTGATGGGTTCTTGGAGAGCCATTTGTCTTTATTCCACATTGAAAACCCAAAGAAACTGTGTTTTGATGTCAGTTAAGGTACAGCAAATTAGAAAATATTTAGCAAGCAGGTGCAGCAGCATTAAGAAAAATATATTCTCAAGAAGAGAATCAATGCAGTCAATCCAATAGCAACATCTGATTTTTTATCATTTATCTTCCATGGTCTGTCACACATTAGAACTGTTTTCCTCCATATCTATTATAATGACATCATCACTATAGTAACTAAAAATAATGTTCTATAGAATGTCAAGGGAATCAAGGTCCAGTAAACAGCAATGTTAAAAAAAAAAGCTAGTTAATATGAACCTGGGAAAAGTAGAAAGATACTGTTATGATCTGGTGCTTCTAATTTTCTTCTATGGTTAAATTGGAAACAATTATGTGAAATAAATATTAATTAATACTATAAAATATATAAAAATGTCAACATATCTGTTTTAATACAACCTGCTGGAGCCACCTCCAAGGTTCCAGCTTTTCAGATAACATACTCCATAGAGGTTTACTGACTCTTTTTCTGAAAGAATTATCTCCTGAGCTGTTACAAACTTTAGTCAACTGTCATTTCATATTGTGATCAATAAATTCATGTAACTTGTCTGCTCTACTTTATTTCAGAATCATCTCCTAAATGAGTTCTATAGATACAATTATTATGTGAAACATATTAAGTTGCTAACCTATTAGTGATATATTAGTGACTAAGGAGATGTTACCACAGTCTGTGTCATGATATTCAATAGTGAGTGGCTCTTCACCTTCATTAATAATGAGGAAACTACCTTTGCCTACTTAGATGTTCCTAAGATTTTAGAGGGTAAGAGAATCAAAGCAATAACAGATATATAAAACAGCTCCCATTCTGTACCTCAGTATTACAACCCTATATTATCAAAGCTGTGAACTTTTCATAAAAGACCTCCTAGATATTATATTCTATCATTTAGATTTTTTAAATCTCATTTTAAATTTCTAATTCAGTTTTTTTTTTCTACAACCTACTCAGCTTTAAAAGTGTATCTTAAATGATGGTTGTTGATCTGGGACTATTTTTTTCTCTTAAGATTTATAGGAACATGCAAAAATTAGATAACAGATAATAATTACTATTATCCCCCATATTGTGCTAAAGAATAAAGTTTATCACATACTTTAGTGTTTTTTATAAGCCATCCTAATACAATATACCAATGAGGGAGACTGAGTTGTTATGATACTCTGAAATCCAGGTCCATCATTAGCCAATGAATAATCAAAAAAAATAATTTCTGTTGTCAATGTGACTAATGCACAGTTTAATTAGAACTCTACTATCAGAGTAGGGCTATTTTATATAATTAGTTTCAGTTCTTTAAATGGAAAAACTTGAGTTTAGGGCTATTCTGAAAGTATCCAATATAGAAAGACTAAGATAAATAGTAGAGAAAATATATCAGAGAAACACAAAAAATATGTTAACAGTGTCCCTGAAGGAGCATAAGGAAACATTGCTTGAGTGACTTTATGAAAAATCAAATACAAGATTCTTACAATTTTCCCACTGAAAGATAAAAACTTCCAACAACTTCTTATTTTAAAAATTGATATTTAGGACATAAAATTATCTAGTTGATTTAAACAGAAACTGAACAAGGCATGGTGAAGCTCAAAAGTTTACAGGGAAGAGAGCTGAGCAAAGAAAGAACATGATCCTACAAGTAGTAGTGAGCTTGAGGGCTTAATGCAAGTAGAGAGTGACTACCTCCCTGGTAATGACTCTACATGGCTTGGAAAAATATGTTGACTTTCTGCTGCTAAGCACAACACACTTTTCATGAGTTTTATACCCTTATCCACGTATGACCCCTCTGTCTTTGATCTTATATCCAGCTGATAGTCATTCTGTTCCTTAAATCTGCTATATTGCCATGCCCACTTTCCAAGCACTATTCTAACAAGGGCACACATGGATTTATCTGTGTGTTTCTACACTCTTTATCACCTTTAAAGTTCATAAGAGCCATTTATCCACTTTGGAATGTCCACTGGTATCATCCTAAGGTTTATGTATGGTGGTCAAAAACAATTTTTAAAAGTCAGTTCTTTACTTCCACTGTGAGTTCTAGTGATCAAATTGAAGACATCAGGTGTTCATGACAAGGACTTCTCACCTAGCCATCAAAAGAACTGAGTGTTCAATAGATCATTTTATATAATTATATTTTTGGATTCTACATACTTGTACCAAAAGAATTGCCTTTGATAGAGCAGCTAGTAAGGTGCAAGTTTTTAGGAGCAACCTTGTAACCACAATCTCTTCTTCACCCCTTTCTATATGGTTTTAAACACAATTCAGAACAGACTTTCTGTTTTTATCTTTTATCACAATTGTCAGTGTCCTGTCTCTCATTGCCTATGCATTCCAATATTGCCTGCAGTATCTTAGTCTACTATTGACTCTCTAATGTTGTCATGTCTCTATTGTTTAAAAAAGAGATTCAGAAAACACAAGTACTGAAATTACACTGAATAACTGCAAACACATCTATGTTCGAAAGCCAATTAGTGCTTTTGTATCAAAATTGTGTGATAATGCCCTTTTGAGCACAGTAACTTAGCAAATCTCCTTAAAGAAAATAGGCCTTTTTAAACAAGCCCTCAAAGAACACATTGAGCTAATTGCAGAGCAAGTGGGAAGATAAAACATGCTTGTTTATGTTAATGAAGTGTTATCGTCGCCTCTCTAAAAGATTAATTGTAATGGTCAGTTACATTTATTGGCAGCTTCCTATTGGAATGTGTATGAAGTCTCTTTCACAGGGGCTGGATTCCTTCCATTTCCACATCTGGCTTCTGCTACTCTTTCCTTGATTATGGAGATATTTGACCTCAGCCTTGAGCTTCTGGAGATAAATTCAATTTTACCCCTGGGTACAGAATGATAAGGATGACAACTGCTAAGACAGTTAATGTGCCAGATGCTATAGAAGGAAAATGCAGTAGGAACTTATCTTACCTGACATTCTGGGGAAGCAATCCCTGGATAAATGACTTGATTTTTATACTTTTTAAAAATTTGTGAGTTTATAATATAATTATAATATTTATCCCTCCTTCTTCCTTTTTCTAAACCCTCTCAAATATGCCTCTTTGCTCTCTTTCAATTGCAGACTATTTTTCATTAATTATTATTATATATGTATATACACATATGTATTTATATGTATACAGAACCTCAGTATGTATAAAGTTATTTGTACGTATATATGTTAGGGCTGACCAGTTGGCAGTGGACAACTAAGTGGTGTGTTCTTCCCCGGAAATTTACTGTGATGTGGCGTCTCCTAGTGATGTCAGAGGCTATGTATCTATTATGGTGTTATTTCTACTTATGTCTTGGTTACTATATCTTATCAAGGTTCATTGACAGAAGGAAAGAATGTATGCTTTGGAAAAAGAGAACAGAATTGAAGAACTTTTCTCTCTCAACTTTTATTCCCTATGGGTAGTGGAGAGGAGCATATAGGAAACTCCTTCACTTCCAAGTAGCAGCTGTTGCATTCACCCTGTAACCTTTACTACACATTCATGCTAAATTCCACTAGCAGTAGTTTTGATCCCAACATCTACCTGAGAGTGTCTTTGGATAAGTGTCTGTGAATTAGAAAAACTGATTCTCATAAATATAAATATTTTAGAAAAGCAAACCTTATATTTTATATAAAAAATAGTACATAGAAAGCAAGCACATGGGTAATATATAAAAAAAAAAGTAAAATAGCTATTGATTTTTTCCCCTGGAAAGAAATATATCTACAAAGATAATTGAGCCATGTAGTTTAGAATGGATCTAGGAGCATCTCTTGGGCTAGAATATCAGCCATTTAATTGCACACTTCTCTGTTTTCAACTGTGGTTCATTCATTTAACTTGCTATAACAACATACTATAAGGGTATAGCATATAAAAGGCAGAAATGTATTTCTGATAGTACTGAAACCTAGTGTATCAAAAATCATAGTAGTGATGAATTCAGTGCCTGAAGAGGACCACAGTCTTTTAGAAGGTGTCTCTTTGCTGTGTCTGCATAGGTGAGATGGGACTGACAAGGACTATGGGTCCCTTTCATGATGGTTCTGCTTTCATAATCTAATCATCATTTTTGTTTGGTTGCTTTTAAGATTTTCTTTTAATTATAACATTTATCTCTTCCCTTTAACCCCTCCTTGAAACCTTTTCCTTCTATTTCAAATTTATGATCTCTTTCTTCATAAATTGATATTATATGCATCCATAAATTTATATATGCATGTATGTCTCCAATATAAACTATTAACTCTATGAATGCTACCTGCATGTATGTATGCTTTGAGGACTGATTATTTGTCACTGAACAACTAATTGGTATGCTCTTTCCAGAAAGGCCACCTCTTCTAATCCCAGGTTTACTTAGTTTCCTGTGGATTTCTCTGTAGGGTTGAGGCCTTGTGGTCTTTTCCACATTCTGTTTAATGCTTTCCTTGGTGCCTTCTTGTTGAGACCACATTTTGGTGGTCACGTTGATGAGATTTTGTAAGTGTAGCTTCTTTTTGTGGGTTTTTTTTTATTATGAAAAAGTCATATTTTTTATCCATGTATCCCCTTGTTCAAATTCCCTTCCCCCTCCTGCCTCCCACCCAGGCACTCTCTCTTCCCCCCATCACTTTATCTCCTGCCCAGCAAGGGCAGGAGGTCCCAAAGTGGCTTAGTTCAGCATTCACTCCAGGTAGATCTGCTTTCGTCACCACAACATAAAGACTGAGTCAAGGGTTCATCTGGAGGGACTGGGCTCCAAGGTGCCAGTCCAAGGTTTTTCAGATCCCAATCTGTTTAGAGGTTATAGTTTGCAGCTGGACATGCTTTGCTTTTTGTTTAAAGTCTACTAATGAGTGAGTACATCCCCTAGTATCTGTCTGGGTTTGTGACACCACGCTCAGGAGGATATTTTCCAAATCCACCCATTTGCCTGCAAAATTTTAGGATATCATTTTTTCTTACTGCTCAGTAGTACTCCATTGTGTAGATGCACCAGTTTGTTAATCCATTCTTCAGTTTAGGGGCATCTAGGTTGTTTCCAGATTCTTGCTATTACAAGTAATGCTTCTATGAACATAGTTGAGCAAATGCCTTTGGAGTGTGAATGTGCATCTTTAATGTCTATGTCCAGTAGTGGTATTGCTGGATCTTTGTGGGAATTGATTCCCAGTTTTCTGAGAAACCACCATACTGCATTCCACAGTGGCTGAACAAGTTTACACTCCCACCAACAATGGAGGAGTGTTCCCCTTGCTCTGCAACCTCTCCAGCATAGGCTGTCATCTGTATCTTTTATCTTAGCCAATCTGACAGGTGTAAGGTGGTATCTCAAAGTTGTTTTGATTTGCATTTCTCTGATGGCTAATGATGTCCAGCACTTTTTCAAGTGCCTTTCAGCCATTTGTTATTCTTCTGCTGAGAATTCCCTTTTTAGTTCTGAACCCCATTTTTTGATTGGGTTATTTAAGCTTTTTGGCTCTAGTTTCTTGAGTTCTGTATATATTTTAGAGATCAGTCCTCTGCTGCTTGTAGGGTTGGTGAAAATCCTGTCCCATTCTGTAAGCTGTCATTTTGTCTTATGGACTGTATCCTTGGCTTTATAGAAGCTTCTCATTTTCAGGAGGTCCCACTTATTGATGGTTGTTCTTAGTGTCTGTGCTACTGGTGTTATATTTAGGAAGTAGTCACCCACCTGTGCCAATGCATTGGAGGGTATTTTCCACTTTCTTTTCTATCAGGTTCAGTGTGACTGGATTTATGTTGATGTCTTTGATCCACTTGGATTTGAGTTTTTTGCAGGGTGATAGGCTTGGATCTATTTGCAGTTTTCCACACACTACCATCCACCTATGCCAACACCATTTGTTAAAGACGTTATCTTTTTTCCATTGAATATTTTGGGTCTCTTTGTCAAA
Source organism: Sigmodon hispidus (assembly GCA_004025045.1). NCBI lineage: Eukaryota > Metazoa > Chordata > Mammalia > Rodentia > Cricetidae > Sigmodon > Sigmodon hispidus. Next base: position 27,305 of record PVIH01010352.1, read on the forward strand.
GATCAGGTGTTCATAGGTTTTTGGGTTAATGTTAGAATTTTCAGTTTGATTCCATTGTTCCACAAGTCTGTTTTTATGCCAGTACCAGACTGTTTTTATTACTGTAGCACTATAGTATAACTTCTAATGTTACTAGAACACACAATCCATCAGTCATGGCTATCTAAGATACTCCCAAAATGTAAATAAGTTCCTACTGCTGAAAACACAATGCAGTTCAGACACAGAGCCTAGTGATTCCTACATTGAAATGGATCCAATTTCCTTTAAAAAGTCTCATTTCTTGAAATAGTGACATTCATGACAATTTATAGCTTGAGAAAGACCAGAAACACAAACATTCAGACCATAGCAAGATGTTTCACAATATAGAGCAAGAATCACATCCAAAGTCATACCCACATTGGATCAATAGTGCTTCTTCCCTCTGCTAGAGTATATCCTGTATGTAGCATGTAAAAAGCCTCCAGCTGTGTTCCTTTGGGAATCAAGAAACAGGGTTTAATACACCCTCACCATAGTCTATCTCAGAGTCTTTGAAGAAGTAATGACTAGGTTTAATGGAACATACCATCAGATTTGTCCTTGCACAACCTCCTTTTGAAACTTTATTTTAACATTTTTTATAATTGTATTTTAGTCAGGTATCTCATCATCAGATTATTCAGGACTTAGAGCATGAACAAAACTCAATGGACCATGAGCATATAACAGACAAGATTGGGAAAAAAAAAACAGTGAAACTGAGAAAAATTTTGTCTGAGGACAGAGGCAAGATACATGGATAAAAATGAGACTTTATTCATAATAAAAAAGAAAGGAAAAAAAAGACTGTACTTTGGAAGACAACATGCTCACCACTATACCAGCACCTACCCCTCTTACTGGGTCACTTTGCCCAGAGTTAATACAAGGGGAGGTGCTTAGTCTTACTGCAACTCGATATGCTGTGTTTTGTTGATACTCATGGGAGACCTGCCCTGCCCAGAAGCAAAGGAGGAGTGGACTGGGGTGAGAACTGAGGGGGGCTGGGGAGGGAGTTGTGAAGAGGGGAAAACTATGGCCAGAGTGCAAAATAAATAAATAATTCTATTTAAAAAAAAAGATGTGAGCAGTTTACCCACAAACTAACAAGTGCAAAAGCAAGAAGAAACTAGATGTTGAAACAGGATTCTCTTCTAGAGCCTCCACCAGGACTATGAGTGCTGACAGATTTATCTGGGACTTCTGGCCTACAGAAGTTTGAATGAATTTTGTTGTTTATAATTCAAAAAAGGTTAGTGATGTCATTTATAAAGAACCTTATATAAACACAAACAAATGGACAGAGTTTATCTTTAGGTTGAAGAGAGGGTGGTAAATACAGAGGAAAGGAGGGAAGGGTAAAATAACAGTAAGAATGTCTTAAAAATCATAAGGAATCATACTATTAATTGTTTATCTGAAGCAAACTATTTATGTACATATAATTCTGTGCATAAATATGCACATATTTTAAGTGAAGTTTTCTGATATGGTCTGACAAGACTACCTCCAAGAGCCAACGACAGTGTAATAAATATCACAAGTTGTTGGTTAGTTTGCTAGTACCAGGCATGACAAGCCCCTTTTTGAGTTGTTGTTTATGGGTGTTCAAGAGATTCCCCAAAAAATACAGCCTAATTATATTGTCCTTGGCTACTGCTCAGAGATGGAAGGTAAACTCCATTGCTGATAATCTAATGTACTTCAAACACAGAGCCCAGAAGCTGCTAGTCTGGAATTGTCCTGAAAGCCTCCTCCCTAAAGACTAGCTTTCATGGTGGCAGAAGACACCATCCAAGCTTCAAATGAAGGAAGTTACCAGCAGTCCTACCCAGTATGAGACTTCTAAGTCACATGAACCAACATAACATGATGGCACCCATACTCAATAGTAACCAACAGCTCTCTAATTGAAATTAAAACCTAAGTAGCTAGCATAGAAGAAATAATTCCTGGTACTGTAAACATAACCAGCTACTCAGGGCTAGTGAAGTGATGGATCTTAAAGGAGAATATACAACCAATACTTTACTAAGTTAGCATAATCCCTAACTACATTCTAAATATTTGTACTTATCCCCAGAGATAAGTATAGTCCTCACCCCTCATCAAGGAAACTATTTGCAACAGGTGGAAAGCAATACAGAAAACCACAACCAAACAAAATGCAGAGTTGTAGAGCCCAATACCAATGGCTATATATATATAAAACATTTCCACATCTGAAGTTCAGATGACATTGGGAAAGAGGGGGAAGAAAGAAAACACCTAGAAGATTAGAGGATTTACTATGATATTGTGTCTCCTACACCCATTAAGTCACATCGACATGGTTTCCTAAACATGAGCTGAACAAGGACAACAATAGACATTGCCAAAGACGTCAACATCACACAATGAACAGGTAATAAAGGAGTGCTGAAAGTGGAATAGTCTTCTCCAGGGAAATACATGCCAATTGGTTATCCAATACCAAGTACTCATGCATAAAAACACACATACAAATAACATTATTTAGACAGAGCAAGTTATACTTAGGTATATTTATATACATATATAAATATATATGTAACCACAATTAATGAGAAAAGAGATTACAGATTTGAAAATGACCAAGGAAGGATATGTGGGAGGGTTTTGTGGAAGAGAATGGAAGAGAAAAATAATTTAATCATAATCTTAAGAATAAAACAACAGAAAAAGTGTTAAATGTTCAAGTACATGATCCCTAAAATATCTTTTAGTTTCAATTCAGTGATAATCAACAGGCAGCATATGGGCTCATCCAACAAAATCTATGTAATAGAAGTGAAGTTATAATGGAACTGGGGACTCTATATTTTTTTATTTAGCCTCCACCACATCTGTATAATCTCATCCCTTGAGGTGTAAGCAAAGTATAGCTTTCAACTAAAGCAAGTTTAACTGGAAAAGAACAACCATCAGTATTATCACACAGGGCATACAACTGTAACAAGGTGTTTAGACAGACATTACTCCTATGCTCATAATGTTAATTCTAAGATTCACCACTTAACACTTTGTTGTTAAAGTGAAAATAAATTTAGTCTATTTCCCCTTCAGGTTTTCTGTCAGCTGAAATTCATTTAATAGTTCAAATAGCACTTATTGAACATCTCACTGCAGATAGAGTGTTTCTTTGTAGCACATTGTATGATGTGTTGGAGAAAAAGAAAGAATCAAAGAAAACACTGGGTTTCAAGTTTTAAGTGTTTAGTTGGGAAAAAGTCAAGAAAACCAATAGTATAAATTTTAACGAGTGATAACTTAGAGTTAAGAAGTGTTCTCAGAGAAATGTAAAAACCAGAAAATATGAAAGTGTCTTGGTGAATTCAAAAATATATATAATCCAAAGGATGACCAATTGTAATAAAAAAATAATGAAGGAAAAGCAACATGAACAATAGGTGTAATGAACAGTTACATTAAGTAATAATTAACTAAAGCATAGTATGGGCAGAATATGATAGTGGGGACTGGATTGAGAAAGTAGGCAAAGTTTATAATCAAAGAATTCTCTCTCTCTCTCTCTCTCTCTCTCTCTCTCTCTCTCTCTCTCTCTCTCACACACACACACACACACACACACACACACACACACACACACATCTCTCTCACACACACTCTCTCACACACACACTCTCTCTCACACACACACTCTCTCTCACACACACACACCCACACACACACACTCACACACACACACTCTCTCTCACACACACACACACATATACACACACAGAGGTATGCAGGCATATATGCACAAATGTAGTCATACTTGCACAGGCACACATCATCTACATCACCAAGTCTAAGCTTCTGATATTTATTGGCAATGAAAAGGAAAGGGTTCAGCCTACATTACTTCAGCCTACCCAATCAGCTGCTTTCATATCAGTAGCACTGTGCCAAAACCTTATAAAATTAGCATATAAATTTCTCATTGAGAACTGAATAAGATGTAATATCAAGATAAAATGGGGCAAACATCAAGAAGCCAGCATATTTGGAGTTTCTGAGGAAGTAACTAAATACACGATGCTTCAGGAGACTGAAGAAGGACTTACTTGAAGCATAGAACTCCTTTCAGCCCAAAAGAGACAAAAAACAAAATCTATCCACCTGCTCACCACCTGCAAAGTGTGCTCCATCTAAAAGAGAAGATGAGCTATAAATCACTTCAGAGAATTTAGCTTCAATCTGCTTCTTATGTGAAACTCAGCCTCTCTCTACTAATCAATCTACTTCTTATGTGAAGCTCAGCCTCTCTCTACTAACTCATGAAGCTGTCTTGTTTGACTATGTCACGCACTTTATTGTTAAATATAAACATTTTTTTAAAACTACAATAAAAACTTATATTTGAATTACATGTCTACTACAAATTTAGATATACTTATATGTGTGTATAGTGTGAATAATATATAATTGTTGGCATGTTGTATGCCATATAAAAATATATGCCTATGTTTACTCACATGCAATAATAATTTGATATATTATTAGTATTTATTAATTATATGATATAAAATACTGTAGACATGTTATAGACTATCATTACCTGATGTATATTTATTTAGACTTTCATATTTTATGTATTTATATATATTATAATAAGTAAGATGTAGGATGCTAAAAATATGAAACTAATCCCCTTAAAGGTAGCATCATTTTAATGGAAATTATTACTCACTGATATTTATGTACAGTGACAAGATTTTTTAGCAAAAGCTTCAAGACTAGTTTTACAAACTAAAACTAATGAAGACAATCAAAAGAGGTAAGTCTGAATAAGAAGTATGGTGGCCCTGTCAATAAATTTGTCCATGCTGCTTTGCTGGTTCTAGTCTTTGTACCCTCTGTTATTCATGCTCACACAATTCATACTCCTAACATACTTGTTTTATACATATTGTACATAATTATTTGGGATATATCAAAGTCAAGAACCTATGCAGATAGAAAAATGGGATTCTAGGTTTTGCATAATAAAACCTATATCTCGAACAGTGAGAAAAGCATCCGTTCATGTCATAATGAACCATCTCATTGTCTAAACTAGGCTATGTGATCACGCATGTTTGACTTCACTGAGGGTTGAGTTATAAGAAATGATATAATCATGCTTCCCAGCTAGCTCAATTAGATCTTCTAGAGAATAAGTCAGTGAGGTATTGCATTACTCATTTCTTTAGGGTAAAATCTCTTTTTATTATCTAAAATACAGCACACTGTCAGAATTAGAGAATTTCTCTTGGCAATGGACCTAATTATGTCATTAATTATAGTCATCTTGTTCGAATTTGGTGAGTTTAAAGAATTCTAGGCAAAAATTCTTTCACATTAAAATGAGACAGATTGTAAAACACCTTTATAATTTTTATAACTTTCAATCTCCTGCTGATTAAACCATTAAGTAAACTGAGTAAGTGGAATATATAGTATATATACATATATATGCACATATACAAATACAATATGTATATATACATATATTCAACTTTCTATTAAAGTGGATATTTTTCTTCTATTTCAAGATGATTACATTTGTTTTTCTAGGCAAATGATAGTATCAAGTTGAAATTATAAAAATAGTGTAAATCATGGCCAAATTTAATAAGACTGTAAAACCTATGGTTACATTTCTACACATTCTTCCAAAGAGCCATCTGTCATTTAATTCTAATACAGATTATGCAGTCTTATAAATGCTATGGAAAAATGATAATGCTAACAAAACCTTCAACATGCTTGAAAATTTGTATAATCAATGCTCACATTAAGGTTTGTGCCTGTTCAAGAGACATCCACAGTCTTATGTACACACATTTATTAATTTCTTCAATGGAGATTTATTCAATTAATTATGTTAGAAGCACACTGCTGAGCATTAAGAAAACAACACTAAACAGGATGCACGTGTTCTATGTCCTCCTGGAGCCTAAATTCACAAATCTGCTGGTGTTCAAAGAGTTTTCTCAGCAGTAGAACTAATTTGCTGAATTCACCAATTTAGTGAATTGCCAAGAATACACATAAATTTATTTCACATTCAGCAAATTGAATGCCTCATCAAAAGTGCTAAATCTTTGTTTCAAAGTTTGATATCAATTCTACTAAAGCTATTTATAAGTAAACTTTGAAGATCATTTTGCCAATTTGTTGGGTTTTGTCCTTTGACAGTCTAGTTATTCAGTGAACTGGATTTGGAACACTGAGTGTATTTCATTTACCTAGTACTACTTGTACCTGCCAATATTCAATCCCCTGAACCAATAGGACAGTGACTCTTAGGAAATCTCACCTCAAAGTTGTATGCAGCTCTTACAGAAAGAGCTTGGAACATTCTGTAGATGGTGAGTTTAACTTAACAATTATTTCACATGTAGCTGTGTACTTAGTCTTTTGTCTCAAAATTCAGTTCTCCTAAAATGTACCTCTGCCATGCTTCTTGTGCTCACCTGCCAATAAACTGTATTTTATTCTTGTATTCAACTGATTTTGTACAGATTCATCATGCTGATAATTTCTAAGAGAAAATAAAAGGAAGGAAGCATATTTTTTTTACTGTTCAATCCATATGATAAAGAACATCCAAGCTGAAATTTAAAAGTACTGAATGCCAAGGCTCCTGTGGATTCCCAGCACATGCCGCAATGTATAAAATCAGCAGGTGCCTTGTAACCTCAGCATATTGTAACAAATCAGGTGTAGTTTACAAAACAGTAGTGTTCATTGATTCTGCACAAAATTGTGAGGATAAAGTGGGCATCAGACTTAGAGGTTTCATTTGTTCAACAAACATTTTTAGACACACAAATTCAAAACAGTATGAACCTAGAAGTTTTGTCCCTACTGACTAGTTTTCATAGTAGTAAGAGGTGTTCTGCACACTACTGGAGAAGAAAAGTAATTGTCACCCATATGCAGCTCTGATCTCTGTGAGGCACAATAATGACAATGAAAGGAATGCACGTTGATGCAAAAGTAGCACAAACATATGGGCATTACCAACCACTTTCTGATTGGATTCAAGTTATATCCCACAAGATGAAATTTAAGGCTAGCACCATTACTGTGCTATACACCTATGGCTACTTAGGTCATAGAATCTAGGGAATATCTACTATTATTACTATGCTGTGAAATGGATATAGTATTAAACAAATCATTATGACTTAATATTATGCTAATAGATTAGTGTACCTCTCTGGGATGTATCATCTGAGAAACTTCTATTTACAATAGATAGTGATTAATAAAGTGTCTCACAACTGGCCCAATTAGAGAGAATATGAGATGGCAGAATGCTCAGCATTAAAGGGAATATGGATACTGCACACACCCAAACCTCGAAGATCACTGTAAACAGTACAAGAGACAGCAGTGCTAGAGAATACAATGAATCATTTTTTTCTAAATAGAGAAGGGCAGCTGCACACACATATAAACTCACAGGAGTTATAACAGCTTGTACAAAACTTGTGCATGTTTAAGTCATACCAAGTCCTACTATGGAGAGGAAAACTGGATTCAAAATTCCACCCTAAGCCATTGAACTATTATCAACTGTCAGCTACTAGAAGAAAGATGTACAGTAGTTAGAAACACATTATTTTCCCCCTTTAGATTGCTATGTTGATCTAATCTATAGTTGACCCCCCCCAGAAAAACAGTAAGTAGTCATTCCCACCTTGTGTCATATACCAGAACTGACAGGTACTACTTGAGTGTAAATTTTTTCACCCCTGTCTGTGACCCTGAGGACTTCAAGCCACACACTGACTTACCAAAGAATAACTGCCTACATAATTATGTAAACCTACGTCTTCACCGCCATCATCATGCCAATAAAGATGAAATAAGTAAAGAGAATATTGTGAGTATATTTTTCAACCCATAGTTATGTCTTCACTGGCAGGAGTGTACCTCTTGAGCTCTGAGAAAAATCTTTGGGGCAGATACCCAAAGGTTTTTATTAGAAGAAAACTAATTAATCTCAGATTTTTGTACTGGCATGGGTTTTTGATATATTGATACAAATTTAAAGTTAATTTAAAGTTGCTATATATATTTGTGTGTGTGTGTGTGTGTGTGTGTACATACTCTTGTTTGGGGTATTGTGCTTAGCAAGCAATGTAATATATAATTTAAAATAAGGTTATTTTAATAAAATTTAATAATATTTAATAAATTTAATAAAATTATAATCTATAATAATTAAACTTGTTATTATAGACTTATTATAACATATTAGTTATGTTTTCTAAGTTAAGTAGGTATATTTTAGATATTTAAATGTTTTCAAAAACTTCAAAGTCCTATTAAATATGGCATTTGAAATGTTTTGTTAACCTAAGGTTTTCATGATAGTGAAACACATCTGATCCTGGAAGTACCAATTTATTTCAGATAATATAATGGAATTGAAGAAACTCCTTATGGAGTTTCCTTTTGTTGTGGCAAGGTTAGCCACTGGACAAAGAAACTGTTCTTGCTTTTGATTGTTGACTGTGTGCTGTGCAGACTGGACATGCAGAATACACAGGGGAAAAAAACTGTTGAACTTGTCCAAAAAAAAAGGCATGACAGTCTTTCAAACTCTCTGCTTTATAGAAGAGTCTGTCAGATATTCTGCAGGACACAGAGAAAAGTGACTGATGAACTTTGCCCAAAAAAAAAGGCAGGACAGATCTTCAAATTTCCTGATTCACTAAAAACTCTGCCAGATACTTTAGACCAGTAGGCTGAAGATGAGTGCCCTAATGTTGCTGAAGGAACTTTGGGTGACTGGAAAGGCAGTTAAATGTTTTTGTCATTGACAGAGTTCTTGAAATTGGTTGCAATGCACATTTTTTTTGCTCAAATAATATTATTCTTCTAGGTTCTTTGATGGAGGTAAAGATTAGATATAGTTGCAGGTTTTCTTAGTTATAATAAAGAGTATTAGTTATATTAAAGAGTATTAGTTATAAAATTTTAAATTCCCTAAGATAGGATAATGAAATATTTTCTTATAATCTTCTATACATAAGTTAACTGGAATTCATTCCATTGTAAATATAATCTTTACTTGATAGTTGTTCTTCTATATACAGTCTTGTTATATTAAAGTTAAAATCTTTCATTATTTTGTTTAGACAAAGAGGGGATAATGTTATAGAATATTATTTTAAGGTGTATTACTTTGGTTTATGCTCTGAAACCTTTGTTTAATGATGCAAAAATGTGCTATATTTGTTCGATTAAATAAAATTCACCTGCCATCAGGAGGCTGAGTCAGCAATTAGCTGACAGGAAATGGTAGGAAGGAGCAGGTAAGAGGGGCTTTTAAGTCGTTCAGGGGAGGGCTTTCCAGGAATAGGTGAGCAAGGAGAGGAGATGAGCAACTTGTTATTCATCCTCTCTGAGGAGTAGGGTTCCAACTTAACCTTTGAGTCTTGAGTTCTCTAGAGAGACAGAGATTTAAATAAGTTCCCTTTATAGCTTTGAAAGAGTCAGTGCCTAAGGGAACAGAATCTCCTCCAGCTACTGCCCTGGCAGCCAAACTGCTGCTGTTAGCAGTACAACTGCAGTTGCTGATTAGGACAGCCATGGTTAAAAAAGCAGCAACAGTTAAAAAGAGGACAAGAGAGGAGGTAGAGGGATATGGGAGTAATTGGAGGCATGGCACCTGGGAAGGACTGGAAGAATGGAGAAAAATGGCAAAAGTAACACAGTTCTACTTAACTAAAATTATAAAAATAAGTTATGGAATAAAATGACTACATGTTACTGATTTTAAAATTTTCAAATCTGTTAGATAAAAGTGCTATATGACCTTAAAGAATTTTTTGTTAGTGATTCATTTTCTTCAAATATGTGCTGGAACTGTAATGATGATTACCCTTTGAAGCAGTGATAATGATAACATGATATAATACAGATTAAGCATTCAGAATCTGCTTCTAAGATCTCAAATCAAACTTACATAAAGTAAGAGAAAAATTAGCAGGTGTTGACAAGAGTCAATGCCTAAGTGTGTAGAAGCCCATCTGGGACAGCTGCTGTGGATAGTGTGTCAAAGTCCCAGAAAAATAAATTGGAGAGAAGCAGGAATAAGATCATACAGACCTACTAGACCCTGAATTTTTAGAGGCTGTCATATAGATATATGAAACTATATAGGTAAAATTCTGAGCACCGAACATGCATAAAAAAAAAGTTTCTTCCATTGATTACATGCCTTATCTGTTTTTCTTCATTTGTCTGTACCTACATGAACATCTAATCATCCACATCATTAATAGAATGAAATGTCTGAAACCTGCTCTTTGTTTTGGCGCTTTCCTGCTTAGTAATTCTCGAGTAACTCATGAGAGTGTAGATGAAAAAATTCGGGGTCTAGAAGGCCTGTGTGATCTTATTCCTGCCATACTCCACAAATATGGGAGGTTACATTTCCAGTGTGACATTTCAAAGAACGGTGTACTGAAACTCAGCTTTGCAAGATACATATAATTACTAATTCAAGAATGACGTGAGGAAACACACAGAGATGAAGCAGCACATTATGCAGTCGATGGCATGTCAAGTTTGTTTCTTTGCCATATTAAAATGATGTGTTTTCACTTCCTGACAAGCATTATCATCCTCTGTCTAATAGAATAACCACAATCGACACATAAGGCAGTACAAGTATTATCCTTCTCTCACAGGAAAGGAAACGACTGTCAGTGGTGTAGTTACTGTATCAGCTTAAGCCAGAAAAACCACACACTCTGACTTTCTTTTTTTCAAAAATAGTTCTATCAAGAAAGATTTGAATATTAACTATACATGACTTTCTTCACTTAATAGCAGGGAGATCAAGCTTGAAGCTGTCATAGTGATTACATGCCAATCAAAAAGGGCATGAATTTAGCAAGCTCACATGGATAAAGGTCTGTGGTATCTAACCATAAAGTAAGGAGAGTAAGAAATGGGATACCAACTCTTTTCATTTTCGTGACAAAATACGTGAAAAATGCAAATAAAGAAAGGTTTTCTGGCTTCTAGTTTGGGGGTAGAGTGCACTATGGCAGAGAAGACAAGACAGCAAGAGAGCAAGACAAATGATCACATTACATCTGCAGTCAAGAAGCATATATATGAATGTTAGTGTTCAAGCTTTCTTCTTTTTATTCAGCCAGGGGCCACAGTCTATATAATAGTATATCCAGCCTCCATTAACCCAGAGTACAAATTCCCTCACTGATATGAGCAGTTTTGTCCAAGGTTATTCTAGGTGCTGTCGTAAGTTACCAATATAAATCATCATGAAGACTAAGAAAAAAAACAATGTAAATGACTCCTAGACCATTCTTTGTATGCTGTGTAAAGAGATAAGTAGAAAATGTTGGAGAAAGTAATTTGGACAGACAGTAATAATGGCTCAGGTGTCTTCAGTTGTAAAGAGTTTAAAAATAAAGTCTCTCTGGTTATTTTGTGGAGAGCACATTTGATGTGCTCTGGAGGAATATTTAAACATTTTCATCATCATGGAGCTGATGTTTTAGCTGCAATTAAGTTCACTATAGGGAAGTTAGTCCAGTGTTTTCCCAACAGCTGAATGTCACCAGCATTGCTAATGCTAATAAAGTACTGCCAAGTTGAAGAGTGTAAATAAGGAATGTAAGTTAATGTAAGTGTAAGAGATAGCTAGTAAAAAGCCTGAGCTATTGGTCAACATTTATAATATATTGGTAAAGTATTTATAATTTATATTCAGCCTCTGAGTTGGTTATTTGGGATTATTCAGTCAATTTGGGAACAGGCTGTTCTGTATTTGGGACTGGGTCATCAGGACAGGAATCATCCATTTATATAAAAGTGTCTGTGGCTGCTCCTCTGCTTCTCTTATCTTTCAGATTTTTACCCCAATATCTGACTCCTGGTTTATATTGATAAAATGAATTAGATTCACACTTTATCCTAGCTCAGATTTCTTCCATTCTTAGAAAGCTACAGCCCAACCAGGGCTTCTTGTAATGTGAATCACCTTCCAAAGTTTACATTTCCAATTTGAGAGTGTGATTAAAGTTTTGTCTATCTTCTTAGTATCTAAAAATAGAGATTAAAATCAATATGAGTTTTAGTGAGGACATTTAAAGCATTCAGAGAGACCCTGAAAGATCATGGTGTATTAAATATGTTAATCAGGACTTCAATAGATGTGCCACTATTCAGAGTAGAAAGTCTAAAGAATTTGGTATATTCCACAAATGAAAGAAATGTTTGTGAAGAGAAAATATCTTTCAAGTTGTTATGGTAGGCAGATTGAAATTATCAACTAAACAGACCCCTTAAGAACTATTTTAATCTCCTTAGAATTCAGATCAGAGTGTCATTATATCAAAATAAGGGCTTAATAATATCTATGAATAAACAGAACAATTATTTTATCAAGGCCGTGAAGTATGTCTGGTATAAACACAAAAAAAAGACTTGTCTGTATGATCTTCCTGTGTCCATCTTGGTAACCAGCAAGAACAAAAAGAGAAAGTGAGAGGTTTTATAATCTGAGTATGGAACTCAGTTAATAGAGTGGTTGCCTAACATGTATGAAGCACTGAGTTTGATTCCAGCACCTTTAAAACCAGGTAGGGCAAACTATAATTTGATATTTGGGATTTGGAGATGTGAGGATCAGATACTCAGAATTATTCTCAGCTACATAGTGAATTTGAGAAAAGCCTGGTGTGAGTGTGTGTGTGTGTGTGTGTGTGTGTGTGTGTGAGAGAGAGAGAGAGAGAGAGAGAGAGAGAGAGAGAGTTAGAAATGATAATACAGATTGACAATTTTGTATAAATTTTCACATTATTGTTTAGTCTTCTCTGAATTATTAAAATATATGCCTTACTAAGAGAAAAAATGGTAATACTATCAACCTTGTCTAGTTCTAAAGATATAGCATCTGTGCCCTGAATCTCATACATTAAAAAAAGCCTTAATAAAACATTTCAAACCCATCATAATAAAGTCAGTTAAATTAAGAAAATCTCTGTTCAAATGAGAACAGCAGTTACTGCCCATTTTATTTAAGAACTTAGCATTTTTTTCCTCCAGAGTTCAAACATTTGGAAAACAAAACCAGCATGCTGTCCATAACAAATAGGCTCCTCCTGGTGCCTTGTGCATTAAGGACTTTGATTAGTGCCATGTTTGGGATCCTTAATTCAAAGCGTGTCTAAATGCTTTGAGGCTCACAGACAGATTTCCACAATTATGTGGAGAACTGCAAATATAAGATAAAAATGTGAAGTAAATAAAAATTCTCTTTATAAAGAGCCATTTGTAACAGGGGTATTACGAACAAGTCAGTGAAAACACAGGGATGACAGACAAATGGCCAGAGTCTAGTACAAAAAGGAATAAGAAAGAAAAGTCGATAATAATCCTCACTGCTATTAACTGCAACACTTATAGTTTTCTGGTGTTAAAGTCACATGAAATTAGCTTAACCAAAAAAAAATTAATTCAACTATCTTTTTAATATGCATCCTTTATTAATTTGTATATGTCATCATTATACTATATTTTAAGGAATAAGAAGTTGGAAAGAGGATTCAGAGGATAAAGTATTTAAAGCACAACTGTGTGGATCCTTATTCAAATGGATAGAACTCGATGTTAGTATGTGTATCTGCAGGGTTCCTACAACACAATGGGATATTGAAAGAGAAATCTTAAAAGCTCATGCTAGGCTGAAGGACACAATGGAAAACAATAAATAAGGCAAAAGATGCTTCACAAACAAATTGGAAAATGAACATCCGAGGTTATTCTCTGACCTCTATGCACGACAGTAATTACATACACACTTATATCCACACACACACGCCTCATATCATATAAACACAAAATGTTGAGACATTTTTGTTAACCTCAACCTGTTTTCTGCTACCTCTTTCAACGCAGACTTTTTTATGGCAAATTTCTCTACTCAAATTATATATTTCTACGGACTTAACACACATCTACACAATTTATACCTATACAAAGTATTTTATATTTAAGTAATATATCTTGGCTGATAAAAATATAAATTCAGCTAAAAGTAGTGGTAAGTATACTGTATATATTTGAGCTCCATAATTCAGTAACATGAGAAAATAGTTCAGAGGGCTGCAGACATGACTCAGGAGTTAAGAAATTGTCTTGTTCTTACAAAGAGTCAAATGCCAGCAGCTATGGTGGACAGATTAAACTACTTATAACCCCAGATCCAGGGCTCTAAGATCCTCTTCTGACCTCTTCAAGGACCTGTACACATGCATATATACTCAAGCAAAGACTCACACATATAAATAAGAATAAGTATTTTAAAGCAAATATCTTCCAATTACTGAAATTTTAATTGATAGAAAAAATTTTGAAGTAAATATAAGCTATCATTTCTTTCACTCACATAACAATTTTTCACTAGATGGTATGATTAGAATAAAAACATTTTAATACTAAAAATTTAAGGTATCATAATTCACAATTGCAGTTTGGTTTTTTGTCACTGTTCTATTGTATAATGCTCTAAAGCTATGTCACCCTACAGATAATGCTTTTAAAAATTTCTAGAAGTTAACAATCCCTCTCTTTGAACAAACAGGATTTCTTCAGACTTTTCTGATGTTTGGTTTATTTATTTAATGTCTACTAAATTATTTAGCAGAAAGTTTTTTGATTCTATAACTTACTGACAAATGATAGGTAAATGTGTTAGAAATCTAAGTAACTTCTCTGGTTACAAAAATAAATAGGCCAAGATTGATTAAGTATATTTCTCTTATTCTAGCTGTTGGTTTAGGACAGCTTTTAAATAAGAAACATACTTAACCAAGACAGACCACTTCTTGTTGCCTGTAAGATCTGCCTACACACTGCCATGTCCCACCATGATGATAATAGACTGAACTTCTAAAATTTCAAGCTACCATCTCAGTTAAGTGTTTTCCTATATAAGAGGTCATGTTATCTCTTAACAAACACAGAAATTGGTACCAGAGTGGGAAAGTGCTATGATATGTCTAACTGGGTTTTTATTTGGAATAATTTGGACGTTGGTACTATGGGTTAGGAAGGCAGTGTAATGCTTTAAGCACTGCTTAATGGGTCATACCAAAAGGAACATGGAAGACAACAGTGCTAAGAATGCTTTCAACTGTGGAAGAGCTGGAACAAGAGATTTCAGAAGAGAAGAATTTTAGTATGTTGCCTAGAAATTTCTTGTGCTATTTTGGTGAAGAATGTGTTCTACTTTTTTCCCTTATACAAAAGGTTTGCCTGAGGCTAAAATAAAGAGCTTTGAATTAATTCCCTTGGCAGAGGACACCTCAAACCAAGTACAGGCTAGTATAGACTCTGTCATGTGGCTGGTTACTCGTGTTAACTCTAATGAAGAGAGCAAGCTGAGCAAAGAAAAATATCTGAAAAATAAAGGAGCGCAGGAAGTGAAATGGAGCTAAATCCTGCATTAAAGGAGATAAACAGTTTAAAAAACATAATAAATGGAGTGACCTTTGTGTACGATACCACCCAGCTAAGTTTTCAACTAGTGAAAAGAAAGAGAAGCAACTTGTGAAAATGAAGTAAAGAGAAGCTTAGAGCCAGATGTAATAGTGCATACCTTTAATCCTAGTACTCAGAAGGCAGAAGCTGGTGGATCTTTTGAGTTTGAGGCCAGCCTGGTCCACAAAGAACTTTCCAGGACACCCAAGCTTAGGCAGTAAAGAAAAATAGAAAGTTGATAAAAATACAATTGAACAAGGAGTTCATGTTTCAGTCCCAACAAACAGTATGACTTGACAGTTTGTGACATGTGGTTTGGGCTTTAAGGATAGAAGAAAGGGGTTATGGAATTTGCCTCTGAACCTCAAAAAAGCAACTGAGGCAAGGCATATGACAGGGATGTCCCTAAATGTTAGCCTAATGAGACCACTGTGTGAAGCTGTGAAGTTGACAACTGGATTGCGTTGGAGATCGTAAGATGTTAAAGATGCAACACCCTGGGATACTTCTTGAGGAAAATTGATAACAGGGAGTAAAAACAGCCAGAGAAGATAATATGTTGCAATCAATAAAGATGAAAGAGTTAGAGATCTGAAGAATGATTTGACATCAGACGTGAAGGTGCAATTTGAAGCTTGCCAGATTAGCTTTCGGTCTTGCTTTGGCCCATTTTTCTTCACTATACTACTTTCCCTACATTTTGGAATGATAATGTGTATATCATGTCATTATATTTTTTAAGTATGTGATCTGCTTTTTTATTTAAATTTTGTAGAGGATTACAGTTAAAAGATTGTCATTAGTCTCAGAAGCGACTTTGGATTTTGAAACAAGTGACTTTAGAAGTTGGACTGAATGCGCTATGATATGGCACAAGCCTTTGGGGACCAGGGATTAGAATGTAGTGATTAAAAAAAATGGCCTCCAAAAACAGTTGTACTATTAGTAGGTGTGGCCTTTAAGAAAATATCTCACTGTGAAGGTTCACTTAGAGGTCTCATATATGCTCAAGTTTTGCACATTGGGACAGACCACTTCCTGTTGCTCTCAGATGCAGAACTCTCAGTTACCTCCCCAGCACCATGGCTGCCTGCATGTCACTATATCCCCAGTAATGATGATAACTGACTGAACCTCAGAAACTGTAAGCCATCATCTCACTTCACAGCAATAGCAACCCTGACTAAGACGCTTACTTGTTATCCCTAATATGAGTTCTTCAAAGAGTTCTAGATATCACTACCACTTGTATCTAATCTGAACATGAAAACCAACATATCAGTAGACACATAAAATGTAAGAAACAACAAAAAATAGGAAGGAGAAACTCAGAAGCACATACTCTACATCATCATATGTGGCCTAATGCTATGCTATAATAAACAAAGTCTCTTAATAGACACCAAGTAGAGGTCAGTGACATATGCTGTCTATGTTCCAAACCTTCAGAATTCCAGTCACATAAACTCATGTTCTGTATAAATTTCCTGTCTTAGCTATTTTGTCACAGCAATGTAAAATGCACTAAGAAAAATGGTATCAGTGAATTGGACCATTTAGAGTTTCAAAGACATGTACTAGTTTATTTGAACTAAGAAGGGAATTTTATACTTTTCTCATTATGAAGTCCAGAGCATTTATATGAAATCCTGGCTTAGAAAAAAAAAATCAATGAACATAATACTTAAAAGCCATGAATTCACCTATATTAAACTTCATAGAAGCCAGCTGAAAAAAAATTCATTGTGACATATCCAGAAATTAATTAACCAATCAATCAAACAATGTAGACAAGAGAGCTGTTCAATGAATGTCTGATACTTGTTCAGCCCTTGTAATCAACCCTTTTAAAAAAACACCACAAGGTGTATCTTTGAGTAAAACAAAGTCTCCAGAAATAGGGGACTACCAGCTTGGAAAGATTCCTGGCCAAACTCAGACCAGTGCTGGAAGGTCTATAGAAGGATGCTTTGTCTGCTCTGCCTTTGATTGTTGCATATTGCTATCTGTAACCTACAGCCTTGTTCTCAGGGTTTTGTCACAGTGTGACTTTAGCTAGTAAGTACCTAACTATTAAACTCTACATATGCTTCAAGATGCCACTAAAAGTCACCATCAGCCTTTTAAGTGCTAGTTTTATGTTAGTTGATAGGAAAACATTTAGTAAATACATAAGAACTGGTAACTTCTAACTCATTTGAAGTCTAAATATCTACTTTAATAATATTAATATTTTCAAGTTGTAGTACATTTTAAATTTTGTCATTAAAATACTAAACGGCTCTTAGAATTCTGTTTTATGTTCTCAGAAAATTTATTAAAAGTCAAATAAGGTTGAGCCAGCTAACTACAGAATGAGGAAAAGTTAAGAAACAGACAGTGGCATTTGAAATCACTAAGGATATTAATAAAAGGCAGACAGCATACTTGAAAGAAAACATCTTTATGAAACCTATCACTACAGACAGTGAGTTTAGACCAATAAAAGTTTAAAAACAATGAAGTTTTTATAATTTCTACTGAGTCTATGTTTCTAATAAAGGAGCCAAAGAAAAAGTACTGTAGAAAAATTCCAGATGTTCTGAATAAGACAATTCTAGGGAATTTCTTTGTAAATGGGAAGAAGGTCCTGAAACATTTGGAAGGAGCACATAAATAGAGAACTCATGAAGAATAAAGAGAGTCAGTGTAAAAAACATGTCTGAAGAGACAATAAGGCAGGGGAAAAAAAAAAAGGAAATGAACTAGATTTAAAAGGAAGAACCTCTTATGTAGCATTCTCTCTATAGATAGATAGATAGATGATGATGATAGATAGATAGATAGATAGATGATTGATAGATAGATATAGATAGATAGATAGATAGATAGATAGATAGATAGATAGATAGATAGATGATAGATATCCTTAATGGTGTATCTGTGTTTATGTCTGTGTACAGTACAAGTGTGAATGCTAGAGTTTGGCATCAAATGTCTTCCTTTATGACTCTCTACTAAGTATTTTTGAGAGATAAGGTCTCTCATTGAACATGAAACTCATCCTTTTGATGACACTGGCCAGTCAGTATGCCCCAGGGAACCATCTGTCTTCAACATGCACCTTCAGTTCTGTGATTACAGGGGCAAATCACTCTGCCCAGCTTTTATGTGGTTATTAGGGATCCAAATTCATGCCTTTAACCTTACACAACAAGCACTCTGCCCACTGAGCCATCTCCTCCTAACCCATGTTGACTCTAAAACAGAAGAAATCAAGAGTGACAACAGGATCAATCTATAAATTAAATGCTTAAAAATGACATTGTTAAACTTTTCTTAAACACAAACCTGTTCTGAGAGTAAAAGAAGAGGTGACAAATCCACCAACTATACATAAGTACAGAAAAATTGAAATATGTAATTGCTACATAAATCAAAATACTATGAGCTATTTATTCCCAAAATAACTAAAGAATCACAGAATTATTAACAACCATCCATTACTATCATTAGGTTAGTTAAACTACTATATTTATTATCGATCAGATATGAATTATGATGTTAATGAATTGGCTTAGGCAATTAGATCATCCTCAGACCCTAGGAAATCACTGAAGAACTCTTGTTTTAATACGTTTTATTTATCCCCTCTTTGAAATTATGTACAATATGGTCATGTAAGATGTATCGCCTTGGCATCTCATTATTTCTGCCTAGTTTCTGAGAATTGTCCATGTTGCTGTACATAGTTTATTCCATTTTATTGCCAAGTAGTGTTTCAGTGTATGGATGTACCATCACTTGCTTACTCACTAAGCAATTGATAGACACAAAAATATAAAAAGTTCTAAACAACGAGAAACAATAGTTCCATTTGCTTCGTATCCTGAGCAACAATTTGAATTTTAAAAACGTAACTAGTAAATGAATAATGTTTGAGTGGTGAATTGTCTTATTTGTTTTAATGTCCCTGATGAGCAAATGATTCCTTTTGTTCATTTGTTCACTAGTCATTTGTATCTTATGAATTACTAAAATCTTTGGCTCATTTTCAGTTGTGCTACTTGTCATAGTAATGACTTGTGATGGTAGAAAGCTGGAGGTGTAAGTACAGACATACAGATGGCATAGTGTCATGTCACTTTTGCTGAGATATATGAACTAGCGTGTGTTCACTCCAAAGAAGGTAGCAAAAGCATGTTAAAATAATGGTTCCTCCAAACTGTTGGATAGTAAGCAATGGGTGTATTGAATTACTTAAAGAACCATGGTTACATAGAAGCAGGTGCATCATCAAAAGTCCACACCCACATAGATAACAATACATAGAAACTCCGGAGCTTCCAGCACTATCTGTAGGCAACTTCACAGAATGTAGTCTTCCTCTTCCCAACTATTATTAGCATTCATGTTACTTCTATGACATTGCTTTGCAAAATTTTTTAACTTTCAGGAACTGCTTGAGCCTTATAAGTTTTTTTTTTTTTACTTCCTGGGGCTTATATTTTTTTTTTATTTACTGAGTCTAATGAGCCTCTTTTCTCCCTCTAAGAAGTAATGTTTTTGAGAGGAATTAACAACACAGTGCTTAGATATATTACTATGTAGACATATTCCTGAATAAAATCCCTTATCAAATCAATGTCTTCCAAACATTTGTTTCTAATTTATAACTTCTTTGTTCATTGCCTTAGTGGTGTTTTCTAATGCATAGTTAAGAACTTCGATTATGAAAATTTTACAAGTGTATTTTTGCTACTATGACAAAACAGCAAAACCTCCAATAGCTCAAAAATAACACAAACTCATTATTTTACTATTCTACCTGTTAGATGTTGGCTATAGTTTAGATGTGGAATAATGTCCCTTAAACGCTCATGTGTTGAAAACTTTATCTCCAATATGATAATATCAAGAGGCAATGGAGCCTTTAAAAAGTAGAACCTAGAAGGAAGTTCTTGGGGCCCTCCTTTTAAAGGAATTAAATGTAGTTCTTATAAATCCTAATTATTTCTGACAGAATTTTGTTACCAAACAAAAAGTCTGTATAATTTTGGTGGTTCAAATGAGAATGGCTTTCACAGGCTCATAAACTTGAATACTTGGTCCCAGACTGATGGAAGTGTTAAGGGAGGATTAAGATTTATAGTTTTGTTGGAAGAGGTGTCTCACTGGGGATAGGTTTTCAGGTTCTAAAAACTCAGGCCATTTCAAGTTTGTTCTCTCGGCCAGTCACTTAAGGACAAGAAAGTGTACTCTTGTCTATTGGTCTGGAACTATGTCTGCTACAATGCTTCCTACCATGATTGTCATGGACTCTAACTCTCTGTAACTCTGAGACCCCAACATACTCTTCTATAAGTTAACTTTGTCATGATGTCTTTTCACTGCAATATAAAAGTAACTAAGACATCCCACTCTTGTCACTCTGGCTTCCTGTCTTTTCATGACATTTCTCCCTCCTGCTAGTGATTCCTACAATGATGTCACCTGCTATGATGTATTGCATTCTGGAACTCCCTCACCAGAGGCTGCATTAACAATATTACATGATGTGTTAATGTTTATCCTCCATAATGATGGGGTTATAGTCTTGTTTACTTTATAAGTTCCCTAGTTTCAGCTATTTCATTGTAGCAACAGATGGCAGACTAAATGGATCTAACAGGGACTCAATGTTGCAAGCTCAAGGTTATTAGCAGGTTACATTTTTTTCTCAAGGCTCTATCTGAGGAAGCATTTTTATGCCTTTTCCAACTTTCCAAAAGCTGTTCCCATGCAGGATCAGTATGAGAGACCTCTGACCTTAATTTCTTAACCACATCTTCTTCTTTTAAGAATTTTTGTGGTTAGAGAGATGGTTCAGAGGTTAAGATAGCTTGCTGCTCTTCAGAGGACATGAATTTGGTTAAAAATACCCAGTTCTAGAGGCTTACAAATACCTGTAACTCCAGATCCAAAGTCAGCAGTGTTCTATTCTGAACACCAGAGGAAGACAGACATACATCATTAAAGTAATAGAATACAACTTTAGGAAGACCTGAAACTGATGCATCCATCAAGCTGCAGGTAAGGAAATAAACTCATCTAAGCTTTTACATCTGCTTTACTTCTTATCTTATTATGGCTCTCATTATTTGTTCCTTAAGTGTCTCTATGTTCTCAAGATAGGATATTGCTAATTGCCTGACATATTCCTAGTGAAAGTACTCATATGTCCAGATCTGTGTATGTTGACTAAGTAATCCCAATTTACTGTTGCATGTAGTGCAGGTATACCTCCTGTGGTTCCAGATGATGTGGTGCAACAGGAAGACCAGATGTTACAATGTGAGTGAAAGCAGGAACATGAGTCATTACTGCAAGACTACTGCATTGGTGGAAGTATATATCAAGCACAGTTTTCTCAAAGGGGAGAAGGCACCTGCATCTGTAGAGTCAGCAAAGCTCAAATGAGGAACTCAAAAGCTCGGTAACTTAAAAGGAAACTGAAATTTCTCAGCAAGAATAAAATAGTTTTTGAGAGGAGGCACCCATATTTTCATAGTTACATCAATTAAATTTAATATTGCTTGCTTGGAATTTGTTTCTGATTTATTTTTAAACTCTCAATACATAAGCGAATTTATGTAACATTGTCTGTGAAGTGATACATGCTTGTCCACTAGACGAGAAGACATGAGTTTATGAAAATATGGCCCCAGAAAGGAAGATGAAAACAGTAGATGTCAATCAGGCACTGAAGACCTTCTAGGAAACAACTTTTCAGCTCCTGAAAGTGTTAATTACCATATTCTGTAGCCAGGTAGTGGTGAAAATGGGGGATCCAGCAGGTAAACTGTCTGCTTAGTCACAAACAGATGGAAAACTCTAAGACTGTTGCCTTGTTATACACACTGTGTTTGTTTCCTAGAACCTGTGAACAAAAGAACTGAACAATTTAAATTGATATAAATTTATTTAACATAATCTTGTGGGCCCAAACTTAAAAATCAAAGAATTGGCATCCTCATCTTATCTTTCCATCTCCCTCCCTATGACAGTTCCGGTGGATACTTAATGTCATTTTCCTGTTTGAAGTCACAACTTGTGTTTTGGTTTTTTTTTTTTTATTTGTAGATGTAGCGATGCAATCATTTAGCTGGCATCCCTCTGCCTGTGCATCAGCTTCTCTGTTTATGTCTACCCTGTGTTCAAATTCCCTGGACAAAAACAAAAAGCAAATTATCTTAGGTCCGGCCCATATTATCCACTAACTAAAGACTATATTCACAAATCAGGTCACCTTCAAAGCCACAGAAGCTTACAACTTCCAGGTGTGTGTCAGTGTACATACAGGGACCTTATGGTTCATAGTCAGGTTGTGTTCACAATTACATTCTTATTTGATTAGTATTCAAATCTTATTCATTGATGTCAGGAGATCTGAGTTTTCTAAAATAACACAGTGCCTTTGGTTTCTTCATAGCTATTTCCTGAAATCCAATTGTTTTTCTGTACTCTGCCATATCTGACTTTGGTAGTAGTTTTAATTTGCTCTTATTTCTTTTCATAACTCAGTCTCAGAGCGGGGTGTGTGTGTGTGTGTGTGTGTGTGTGTGTGTGTGTGTGTGTGTGTGTGGTGTGTGTTTGTACTGGGGATTCACACACAGACACACAAGGGGAGGGGGACTATGAGAAAGAAAGGCTGATCATTGCTATGTGAGTGCTGGTTGGAAAGAGATGGGTAGATTCTGAGAGTTGGCTGGCTAGTCAGCAAGCTTGGTTCAGTAAAGGACTCTATCTCAAAGACACAAGGAAGAGAGTGATAAATATCACACTCAGTATCTTCACTAGGCTTTGTGTGCACATGCATGGTCATATGTGCTTGTACACCAGCATATATGCATCTTCAACACAGGAAGGGGAAGATAGTATGAAAAAAAGAGAAGAGAGAGATTGAGAGAGACAGAAACAGAAGAGAGACATCTTGTAAATACCATCTAAAGATTTTATACTCACCCCATCATCTACTTGGTAAATAAAACCACCAGACATTATTTGCTTTCCTCTGTTAATCAATTCAGTTTTATGCATTGATATAGACATATTTCAGAAGCATATTTCTTTCCTCATTCAAGAAGAAAACTGCTTAGCACTATTAAATTTGATTGGGGTTGGCCCTCCCAAGAGTAAGACATGAATATTCCATCTCCTTTATGGGCAATACATAGGAAACAAAGATTTGTCTTTGAAAATATGAAGTCAGAGTATGGATAAAGAAAAACATGTAGAAGAAAGAGAATTATTGGGAAAAGAAACAGAAATGAAAGTCCAAGAAAGAGAGAAAAGATTTTGGGCTCTCCTGCAACTACAGAATACGAAAATGGCAGAGTATTTTGTTTTGTTCCCTTATGCCTCATCCTTTCTGCCTAGACAGAACTTATGTTAACCTCTCTGTCTCTACAACTGAGACTGCAAGCTACAATATTAACATTACTTATTAGCAAGGCATTGATGAGATAATCCCTATAGTTAACACTTAACCAGATAATACCATGCAAATCGAATATATTTCCATTTAGCACTGGCCCTAATTTAATGCAGAAATAAGTGATAATGAGGTTTGCTTCTTAGTTTAATTTCCTTTAGGGTTGACATTTTACACCCTACCATGGGCTTTTCCTTCAGAGTAACTTGAATAAGAGCAAAAAATGACTTGTTGCCTTATTTGAACTTATCATAAATCTCAGCCAAGTGCTCAATAAATATTTGTTAAATTGAATTAAATTATTTCTTTGATGTTTTAGCAGATAGTGCATTATAGAGCTTATTGATCATAATTAATTGCTCCATCTTCTATTAAGATTCATCCAGTGTAACATAAACAGTACACTCATCTTAAGATGTTTTACATAAATCGTGTTCCAAATTGAATATCTAGTTGAGGGATTTCCTCCGCCCCTGCTTTTGGCAGCTTGCTTTTCCTTATTTTGAAATATTAGTCTCTAAAGACCAGTTTCCTCTGAGCAGATTATCAAGATTAACAGGCATTCTGTGCTTTCTAGTCTGTGAGAAAAGCATGTCTCCATTTCTCCAAGGAAATAAATATACTCTCTACTCTTTCTGGTGCTAATTTATGTTATTTTGTTTCTGAATCAGTGGTTTTTAAGGCATTCAGTTACTTAGCCTCTCCTACAACATTAAGAATATATACATAAATATCTGTGGATTTTTGCTTGTTTTTTTATTTTGTTAACTTGTTTAGTTTTTGTTTTTGATTTTTTTTAAATACTGGAGAACAATATTACCACAGAAACTATAATAGAAAAGTTGTCTTTGACTCTATACATTTCCATTTTGTTGAGACATGAAGGTCTTATAGTCCCTATAGGATGTCATGAGCATAAACTTGAACAGACATTATTTAACATCAATGTCTATTTTGTTTTTGTGGTTGTTGTTTTAATATATTTTAATTGAAATAAAATAACATTATATCACTTCCTCCCTCCCTCACCTCTCTCTAGTCCCTCACACATATTCTCTCTCCACTCCCTTCATTCTCAAGTTGATAGTTTCTTTTTCTTTGATTGGTATTATTATGTTTCTTAGTTTGTGTATGTATGATTTTAGGGCAGACTACTCTGCACTGCACAACCAGGAAATTCATGCTTTGGACAGGGTTGTTTGTCCCTTCCAGCAGTCATTAGTTTTCTGTAGCTTAGAGATGAGACCCCAAGAAATTTTCCCCATTCCATGTAGCATGTTCACTGACGTTACAGTTGTTTTTGTCTTGTTTATGTGACTATTTCTAGGAAAGTGTTTCACAATGTACTTACTTCCTAGTATTCGGTTCTTACAGCCTTTCAGGTTCCTCTTCTGCAATATTCCCTAAAGTATAGATACAAACGTTGTGACATAGGTGTATTCATTGGGGTGGGATCTCAACTTTACATTAATCTGTGTATTACATCCAATTGTAGTTTTCTGTGATGGTCTCCATTTGCTGTGGCAGGAAACTTTTTTGATGAATGGTGGTAGCTTCACTTGTTTGTGAGTATAAAGATAAGACTTAGAATATAGTAAGGAATTATACTGGCCCAGCTAAGGCTACAGTATATTATTTCCTAATGTCCATCACCTCACTAGCTTTGGGAAGCTGGTTTTGACTGTCTTCTGCCTTTGGCCTTATGGAGACACAGTTAGAAAATGCAAAGACACATTTGCTGTCGTAATGTGTACATATTACTCTGTAGCCTAACTCTAATTGTATATATTGTATTTCTGCTATTTGAGAGGAAGAGTTAATTTTCTTATACCTTCTGTTTTGGTTTAGCTAAATATGGCTGCTGCAACCTAGAACCAAAGTAGCAGTAGCTTAGATGTGATTAAATAAATTCTTTTCTCACATGCCTAATAGTCTTTGTAAAATGAGTCCATGGCTTATATGGTGTCTCAGTAGTGTTAGGGTAACAAGCAATCTTTCATTGTCAATGTCTGCCATTCTAATAAAATAGCATCATCCCTATGGAACTGAGTGACTCACTCTCACATACATCACTCAGAATAAAGGGAAAAAGTAGATGGAGTACAGGCTTTACCTCTTCAACTCAAATCCCATAGGGCAGGATGCTCTACAAAATAATATTACCCTACTTCCATCTTCTGTGAACCAGGGGTTCCACCTTAATAAGACAAAGTAGAGAAAGTTATCAAAGACAGCAAGGAGTCTCAGCATTCAAGTTTAGCTACTCTTTCTTTGCTCTCTCATACAATCATCAGGTACAAGCTTTATATATTCTTTGAAAATATAAGATATTCTACCAGCAATGGAAGTTTATACTTAGTTGTACAACAGATCATTAGATTTTAAGAAATATAATTCAAGTTAAGTCTTTACCACTAAATTTTCTCTAATCACTAAAAAATATCTTCTATGAAGTCCAGCTTCCTCTGGTACTCAATCTGCTAACCTCTCAGAAGTTCCCAGAAGGTAGGGATTTTAAGATTTTTTTTTCTCATTAGTTGAAAAGATAACTGTTTGTTAAATAATTCTTGTCTTTGGAATCCAGTTACAATAGACACTAGCAAAGCACATATAAGTCTCATCTAGATTTACTTCCATAACTTGCTTATATCTGACTCTTTAGGAAAATAGAATATAATGTGTGATAGCAGTATAATTACAACATAATGGGTTCAGGTTGTTTCAGTATTGTCCTTAGTATCAATGTACTCTCCTTGTTTTTTTATGTAACAAATGACAAGAAAACAGGGAAAGAAATTAGCATGTAATGTGATTGGCTCTTTTTTCATGTTCTCACATAAAGGTGATATCAGAGAGGGACCACTTGTTCAGAAGATGTTAGAGTCTGCTCTAGGGAGAAAACGTCAAATAATTATCAGCAGCTGAGAACAAAGAAAGACAGGAATTGTTTAATGTTCATAGGTATCCCAAACAACAATGAAAAATCAAGGTGTAAAAACTGATTTTGCATAGTAAATGTGCTTTATGGTACAGATGTATTGCTTTGAAATGAAAGTACAAAGTACATCAACCCTAAGTGCTCTATTCATCACACACAAAGCTTCCGCAGTTGGGTGGCATTAATTCTACGGTTTTGTATTGCAAGTCAGACCACAGGATACATATTATTTTACAAGGAAATATTGGAAATGGTTGGAGGTGTTTGTAGACATATACTGGAGATAGAATAATGATGCATGGCACATTTACTGTACACACAGAGTTTAGATAAGTGGAAAAAGTGCTCTGGCTCATTTTAGAGGCTCAGCCCACTAGTCCTTAGGTAAAGTTTATGCACTTACTCAGCACATGCGCATTATGTATGAGAAAAACAATGTGCACCAAGCAATTAATTGAAAGCCTTGAAGGGCATAAGTATTCCATTAGTGGTCTCTAAACAAGCAGGCCTCTCTCACCATGGTAACCAGGAAGAGCTGTCAGAGTTTTAGCAGCTGAGGCTTCTGTTGTTACTCCAGGGAATCAAGAAGATGCCTTAATTTCCTTTGCTTTTAGACAGGTTTTTCAAAGGTTATGGCACTTTTTTGAGGTTCATATTTAAGGTTCCTTTTTAGTATCAAAAATTAAATCAAATAAAGCAGCCCTAACTGAAAACTCTGTGTGACACATTGGAACTTCCAAAAGAGAAGTAGCTCCTTCATTGCGGATCCCTGGCACAAGGCATGAGAAGAAGAAAACACTATGGTGCCCAGAAGAGTAATGATGGGCTGGAGTATATAGGCATTCAGGAACACTTGGAGCCCATAGTAGAATTTATATGTAGGCATATTATCACTTTCTGTGAGAAACAGTGTCTAAGATTTGAATAGCCTCAGTGATGCTCAGGGAAAGACACAACTGTAACTTTAGTGTTCAAATGCTCATTGTCAACCTGAAAGGAAGAACACAGATGCCCATTAGAGAAAAGTTATAACATAGAAAGAAGGAAGCACATGGCAATGACATTCACTGCTTCTCACATGACTCACCTACAAATTAACTTTCTCAAAACTCATGTTCTTTCTAAAAAAATATTCTTGCTGGAATTGTTTTCTATATTTAATCCTAGCTCACCAACTTTTATGCTTATTTCCTGCAACTGGTACTTTAAGTATCTATTACTGTCAATGAGCTGTGGTAGGTTGATACTGATACTAAGAAACCACCTTAAATTTGCCACCCCTAAAGTACTATACCCTTTAGAAAATATGTCTTAGATGCAGAGAAAATTAAGGAATATTTTGATGATAGTTAATCATATAATTCAATTTGTCTGGGCAAGGGATGTCAAAAAAGCTGGTGAAACATTATTTTTGTATCTCAGACTCTTCCTGAATAAGATTAGTATCTGTATCAATAGACTAGGTGAGTAAGAGACTTATCTTCACCCATGTAGATCTGCTGAAAGTCAAACAGAACAAAAAAGCATGGAAAGGTGAATTCACTCTCTCCATTAGCTGTGATACCAGTTTATTCCTACTGTCAAATATTGGAGGCCCTATCATTAGGCCTTTGGATCTTCAAACTCAGTGTGATATCAGCAACTACACTCCATTTCATAACCATCCCACCCAGGTCCTAAATCATTATTGTCAGGCTGAGAGTCACACTATCACCTTCCCTAGTTCTCGGGCCTACAGATCAGGCTGACTCATACATACCATCCATTTTTTTTTGACTCTCTACTTGCAGATGGTAGATCATGAGTCTTTACAGAGTTCATAACAATTGGAACCAATCACAACACAAATATCTGTATATAACTATAGGATATGCTGGAAAATCTTAACACAAAACCCAAAGAAATATGCCACTGTGTTGTAAAGTTTTCTGATCCAGATAAATACACAAAACCAAAAAGACAAAAAAAAAAAAATTAAAGTCATACATGGCCCAATGGTGCCATCATTATCGCTGGAATTATTTAAATATGATACACCATACAAGGATTAATATTTAGGAGAGCAATTCTAAGAGATTTGGAACTATGCACAGGACATTCACCTTTCTCCCAAAGCAGTCACAAACCAAAACAGGCCATCTGGTTGGTGTTCACAACCTGGCCACACACCAGGGGTTGGATCTTCAACAGAAAAGAGGAAATATGATGGGAATGTTCTCTGTATACTATAAATAAAGGAACTGCTTTGGCCTGTGTCAGGTGCCTTAGAAGTAGGCGTGAAAATTGAGATTCAGGTGCAAGGAGTACTGAGTCAGACAATCTTCATCCAGCCACCAAAAAAGAAACATGTAAAGGTGAGCTACAGGCCCCGGGCACCAGGCTCTGTAGCCAGACAGATTAATGGAAATGGGTTGAATTAAGATTAAAGACCTAGCTAGCAATGTGGCCGAGACATAGGCCAAATAGAGTAAAATTAATATAAGCATCTGAGTCATTTGGGGGGGGGACCCACCATGGGCAGGTCAGACCTCTGACCACCCAAGGTCCAGAAACTTTTTACTATAGATGAGATCCCAACCTGGGGCATGAACACCCACATAAAGTCTGAGAAAGTTTAAAAAGCATTCTACAGCACAGAAACAGAGCCAAAAGCAGCTTTCCAAATTGTATATCTGAATTGTGTCTTGGTAGAGAGGCACCTCAGTGTTTGGGCTTGAATTTAAAAATAGCAGGTTGGCGGCAGGTAGCTTAAACCTGTAAATCTCACCGAAGGCTTGGTATAAACAACAAACTGCATGTGATGACTTAAAGTTTTTGTTTATATTGAACAAAAGGGGAACAGAGTCAAAGATGGGATTTTTTTGGTAACAGCATTTTCTTGGGTCCGCTCTGTGAGCATGGCTCCAGCACCTCCTCCATGTTGGAAAGCCACCAAAAAAGGTGGAGTTAGCAGTCATAACGGTGATAACATTTTAAAAGCTTTTCTAGTTGAAAAGCTATTTAAGGATACACAATGAAACAGATTCAGATGAAGAAAACCTCTAAACAGACTACAATGTATGTAAAATGTACAAGACTTCAAAGAGAAAAGAAAAAGTGTACAGAAAGCCCTTAAAAAAAGAGAAATAGAGGAATAGAGATATAAGAAGCCACATAAAGATGACAAATGCACAAAGAGTCTGGATTATGGTTATTATAGTGTTTTCTTTTAATTTTTAACTTTTAATAAGCTAACTGCAGAAAGACAATTGATTGAAAACTAAATTGTTTAGGGGGACACACTGATAAATCTGAACTAAAAGCAGTATGGTGATATACACATAACTTGACATATACTGTATCATAAAATGTTCATCAATGAGCAGCACAGTTTTAGAAGAGAACATCCATAAACTGTCTCAGCACATGATCCTTACTTTTATTTATTTTATATATAGATTAAAAGGTTATACTCTTTCTAGAATATACTTTTCTTTGAATGTAACAATACAAAAAGAGATTTAGCTAATATTCATTTAATTGTCAGTTCATTTATCATTCAATCTCAACTTTTAATATAGACTAAGTTTGAAATGTATATCAATACAGTACTAAAACAGTTGACTTTAATTTGTATGGTTAAGTGTCAACAAAAATCAACAGAGAACAGTATATTTAAATGGTAAATGTGAAGTAAAAATGGTGTAAAAATCAAAAATGAAAATATACCATTAATTCATTAACATTATAAAATATTTATGCACATATGTATTATGAATCTCATCAATAAGGATCTTAGTATAGCAAGTATTGTGAGAGAAAATACAAAAATACCTAGGCCAGCAAGGGTAGCACACATAAATGGCAGGCAGCAGTGCCCTCCAAGATACAGACTAGCATTGGCTCTAGCTAATGATGCTTATATTGACTAAACCTCAATCTGTAATGAGGGTCTATAAAATGTATTCCTAAAGATAAACTGAGTATCTAGTAAAGCAGAACTCAGGAACCAATATTAAATCATCTTGAAGCCTTGAAACAAAGATTGTTATAAGCAAGTATGACCAGAGATTGAATATGAGTTCATGGAAGGGCTTTAACTTAGCTTCAGAGGTGTCATTGTAACGTCCATTATTTTGTATGCTAACCTGAAAATTAATTTATAAAACAAGAAATCATCTTTTTATGTATTTATCTCAAAAGAGCTCAGAACTGTAAGGGATACCTGCTGTAAGCATTCACAGCTGTCCTCTGATTTGAGCCTTGTCACAGAAATGTCTAAGGTTCTGCTTCTGAGCATCTCCACCCTATAGCATTTCCTGATTGTTGCATTGAATCACTATTTGTGCAGCAGCAATCACTCACCTACCTTACAGTTGTGCCTTGGAGAATCTGGCTCTACCTCTACAAACACTGTCAGCAATAACAGGGCCCTCTGACTTTGTTAGGAAGTCACAGTCGGACAATTTTATTATTATTATTGAAGGTGGTAATCAAAAGCTCAGCAGTGAGCATCACCCTTGACAGAGGTTGTTTGAGCAACCAGAGCTCCATTTTATGGCTCTTACTTTAACACTTCACATATTTATGAAATTATCCTTATAAAGTTCAGTGTAGTCTTGATGGAAAGCCTCTTCATTGAGGCATAATATGTACCAGTGGAGTGGCAGAAGTTGGAAATATTCTTAAGTCAAAATAGTGAAGCCAGTTGCAGTGGTTTTGTTTTTGTTTCCATTTTCTTTTTTTTAAAAAAAAGGAAAGAATTGTCCCTTATGCCAAACCAACTGCCAGAGCAGAGAACCATTCTTGCTGCATTTGTTGTATGTTAAGAAAATCTGCTGCAAGCAACATTAACAGCTGTCATTTGACGAGGCAGGTTGGTGAGAACTGTGCGGTGGTACTGCTATTGTCTGTGCATGGCTGCGTGTGCAAAGCCCTATCTTATTAAGGTACTATAAGGTGATGGTGCAAACCACATAAGTGCTATGCTTGGCTAGGGGCATGTTACAGGAGGTCCTGTCACATCTGTGTGACAGCTCACAGGTTGAGAATGCAGGCTGTGGTATTTACAAAGTGTTTATTGTAAATGAATTTTTGCCTCCTTTAAAAGTACTGCGCTGCATTATGTAAAGTCAGAATGTCCTTCATTTGTGAGCACGGAACCTCAAGGATACCATAGAGCCACAAGAACTTCCATCAAAAACATTCCCCAGTTCTCATTTTATTGGATAGATAACCTGTATGTGACTTTTTACAGCTATTTATTGAATATGTGGTGCTTATGCTCAAGAATTTTACCTATTCTTTCCTGCAGTTCCTGCAAATCCTCCTGCTGTAGATATTTTATGGCATGTGTGTTGCTGGTGAAGGGAACAGTATAAAGTTGTGCAATGCTGGAATGGTAAACTAGACTGACATGCTCACTCTGTTTTAAAGGGGGGAAAAAAGCAAGCGAGTAATTCAATAGTTTTTGTTACAGATTCCCATCCTACCTCCCAAACCTTTTCTCCAACTCCCTAAATCTCTGAATAACTTCTAAGTGTAAATGAGCATTCTTCTTATGCATGTTTGCATTACAATGTTGTTGTTATTGTTACTCTGTAATCTGAGAAAATGTATGTAGAATATGCTAAGTCTCTTCTTTTATACATTAAGTCACTTTAAATTGGGGGAAACAACCCAACAGAGAATTTCACCATGTAAAATTTATATGCACACACATATTTCTGCTTTCCATTACATTCTAGGAAGAGTTATAAAGAGGAAGATTCATGAGTGCACTTTAGAAGCATGCAGTCTTCCACATCACCATTTTAAAATTAGACTTTTTTAATCTCCAAATTACATGCAAGTTTTAAGCTAAGTAATGAATGCTGAAGCTGTCGACCTTGGTAGGAAAGGACTTCTTTCATGAAAATATAAAATACTTGAGAAGTTGCTCTGTAAGCTTAACACAGGGTCTGGATTAACAACCTAGGAGATAGAAGCCAGAAGACCATGACCAAAATCTAATCCCAGAGCAGTTAAATAAATAGAGGTGGGCCATTTAAGTATTTGAACCATGCTGTCCACTTTAAAACAAACAGAGTAATTTGAAAGGGTGAGGGCTCTCATTTTCACTGTAGCTGAAAATTGAGCTGGCAAGAAAGGCTCCCTGACAAGGCTTTTGCCTTTCAAAATAGGTTCTAAATTTCCTTGATCCAACTGAACTCTGACAGACATGGGGGGGTGATACAACCATTTCCTCCAAATTGACAAGTTGTCACCTGGAGAAGGGGGGGAGGCTCTGAAGACCCAGGAAGCCAATAAAACTTACAAGGTTCAGGAAGTTAGTGAAACTTATTAAGCTCAGAAAGTTGTAAAATTTGCAAGGTCTCTCCCCAGACTATCAAGTGCTAAGCAATTGCCAAAAAAACTTTCTGTGATTCTGAAAGCTGTGGACCATACTGGCTTTTTGAATATGCGGCTTCTTTTGTGTCACTCATATTTCTAAGAGTAATCCAAAAAAACTCATTGGTTTACTAATGTGAGTTAGTTAATGAAACCAATTTTTTGGTTTGTGTTTAGTACCTTATCTCAGGCGAATTGTTGCTTAACAATACCTTCCCACAAAAATATCCAAGGACCATGTTGAAAGCTCATTCAACTTAAACTATGCTGCCCATTAGGAATTCTGCTAGAATCAATGGATGTGCATCTATCATTTAGAAAGATGCAGTCTACCTAGTATAAGAAGTAAAGATCAGACATCAAGGCATGTAGACTACATTCTCTCTCAAATAAAGTTTCCTTGTAATGAGCACTGTAAGTGCAATAGGTAAATTATACAGTTAACTTGATCTTATTTTCTGACTTCATAAATAATACTATGAGAGTTTCACATTACAAGTTAGCTCCAAATAAAGTCATTGTTTTCTTCCAGTTGGTTTTCAAAGAAGTAAATATAGCAGGATAACAAAACTTCCAGCTGTGTGATTTTGAAGGAGTAATTAACACTGGGCAAAATAGTAGAGTAGAAGGTTTCTGGTCTCATCTTCTAGCAGAAATAAATGGGTATCCATTCACAGGGGGGAACGTGCTTCCCTATCAGCCTTGAGATCCAAGCAGAAAGATCTAGGACCTGATAGAATCCATGACCAGGGAGAGTTACTTCTCTCAATCACAGCTTATTCTAGAACTGGCTGTGGATCAGAAGACTCCTATGACCTAGAAACAGGTAGATCAGTCTAGGGATCTGGCAAAGTAACTATTTTCTTTATAAAACAAGTTTGGAAAAACTATAAGGGATATGTGATCATCAAATGCTCAGGCCTGAAGTGAAAGTAACAGAGGTGGGTGAGTCTGACACCTCCAAAGTAGAATCCCAACAATTACACTTTACAAATAAAGACTTAGTAGTAACTGATCAAGATAAAATTTATTCAAGACAGATTATCTTTCTGAAGTACCATGAGCTAAAATATAAGATGAATAGAAAAAAAATCAGTAAAATAATAAAACAATTGGTGGGGAGGGAAATCTGATAAGAAATAAAATCAAAAATTAAAAAAATTTCAAGAAGGTGAAAGGAGAAAAGCTAATGGTTTTCTTAATGTTTGAGACAGAATAAGAATGTCCTTTTTTTTTTTTTTACCTTTTTTATGCATTATGGTAGTTCAAATCCTAAACAGATCAATTAGACAGAAAAAGCAATTAAAATACAAGCAACTTTCTTGTCATATACAGAAGATACCAATTCACAGTCTTTTCCTCTGGCTCCTATAATCTTTCTTCTGTATGATCAAAGGTGTTTTCTGAGCCTTACTCATAGGGATTGAGCACCTCATGGTCAGTACACTAAATTTCGAAAAGTTGTAGATTTCTGTAATGGGTTCCATCTGCTGCAAAAAGAAACTTCTTTGATGAGTGAAAGCTACATTTATCTGTGGGTATAAAGATAAATACTTAGAAGGCAGTTAAAGTTATACTAGTTTAGATAAGTGGTATCAGTAATAAGTCCTCTTACAGAGTTAATGATCTCACTGGTCATAGGAAGCTGAATAATTTCTCAGTGCCTAGCATTAATTCCCTTCGACTGAGAAAGCTTTAAGCAGTTGGTTATCCCCATAGGAGCCCCTATTGTACCATAGGAATGTCTTGCTATGCCAATAACTGTGATGGTTTGTAGGATTTGTAGCTAGGTAGGACTACTGATATTTTTTCTCTCTTGGTACCCTGTATAACTTTCCAATACCATGAGAGCTAGTCTTCAGAAAGGAGTTTTTCCAGATCATATATAATTTTGTTTCTCCAAGTTTTGTGTCTAATGTGTGGCAATAGTGGCTTACCTTCAAGTTCCAGGAGGCAACCAAGAGTAACAGCAATACCTTATATTATTTTGGGAGTCTATTCCATGCATACAATCAACAGTATCAAAGGAAGATTCTCATACCAGACCCTGAAGGTTTTATTAGTATTTTATTGCTCATAGTGGGTATTGTCCCAATAGTTATAACCACATGGAGCACAAACACATCTAGTGTGTTAGTGTGTATTTTCTCATATGTATATGGCAGAGAGTCTGCACCCATGGAATCTAAATATGATTACCTAAATGAAACCAATGTAAGAACAATACCACCTGACATGCCTTAGATGGAAGAAAAACACAGGCCAAGATTAAAAGATATAGGAAATTAATAACTGTTAAGAGAGGAAGAATTAGTTTTCTCCAGGAACAAATATCCTCATAGGTTATCCAATCCAAAGTGGTCAGCTCTAAAGAAAACATATATGTGAGCAATGCTAGATGGATATCCAGGATATATAAGTCATGAATTACAAAGAGAATAACAAAGTCATGGTGGGGGAGGGTTGCAGGGGAATAGGAAGGGAAGAAAATGATGTAAATAAAGTACCCAGGTATGTGGGGGCAGAAGCCCAGATCTATTTTGTAGCAAAATGGCTCGATTTTGAGGACCTTATGTTAATCAAAAGAAATCAGACACTAAAAAGAAAAATACTACATTTTCTCTCATATATGCAAGCTAAAACAGATAACCTCAAAGCAAAGGAACTAAAATACTAATTGTTCAAGACTAGGAAGAGATATTGAAGGAGAGACTGAGGATAGGTAAATGATGATACCAAAACACAGAATAAAAGAAATGCTAATGTTTTACAGAACAATAGTATGACTGTGGCTCACAATAAGCTATGATATATGTTGTAAATAACTAAAAGCATGGGCTGTGAAATTTCCAAATAAAAGAAATAAGAAAACGGAAACGCCGATTATTCTGATTTAATTAGTATACATTGTATACATGTACTAAAATATCATGCTGTCCTCCAGAAATCTATACAATTGTGTTAATTAAAGAAAAACAATACTTAAAAAATACAAAAAATAAAAAGCAAATACTTTGGAAAGGAAGATTAAATTATTATTTTTTATATAACATGATTGTGATGGTTGAACTTCATCTTCAGCTTCACTGTATTTAGAATTACTTAAAATAAAACAATCAAAATCTTTGTTTTCTTTATTTCATTAATTTGGGTATATTTTTCTCTCAGAATCAAGCTAATTTATATGACTTGAGTTACTAGAATACAGAATATAAACATAATATACTAAAATTCATTTATTAAAACATGTTATTCATTTAACTGTACAAATTATCTTTCCAAGAAGAGAAAAATACCATTATTGGATCACATAAAACTTGAGCTATCTTGCAGCCACATACAAAAATTATCAGAGCACTTTATTTTATTTACTGCTTCTGGGGTTGTGTTCTTTTGCTTTTAATAACTAGGTTCTTGCTCAATAAATGTTACAGAGAGATCTCATTAAATTTTTAGACAAACTTCTCAGAAATAAATAAACTAATCATCTTCACTGGTATATCAAAAATCATATTCCTCTATAGTTCTAGGTTGTTAAACTGTGCTAAATTCAGTAACAGAATGTAGATATCTAACTCTTTTTTAAGGGTGACACCTGCATAGCACTCATTCTGTTCACCACATTCTCAGCCACAAATGATTTTGGTTCATGGAGGAAGGCACAGGTCATGGTCACAGATGATTCAGTAGAGCTTGACAAAGAAGTATTTATAAAAAAGAGGTAATTGACAGACAAGTGGAAATTTCACCACTAAGAAGAAGTATAAACAAAATATTTCTGGTTTTAGATGGATGACTAATGATAAATTGATAGCTGATAGAGGATAGTGATATGAGAGATAGATGATAAATAGATGATAGTGATATAGAGAGATGATAGATGATAATGATGATATTGACAGATAGATGGTAGATAGATGATGATAGATAGATAGATAGATATTGACAGACAGATAGTAGATTGATGAAACACAGAAAGGGTGAGAAAGCAAAAATGAGAGACAGAGAGATTATGTCTCTTTGTATAAGGGCCCTGGTGCTATCTACCCACCACTCCCACTGACAACTGCCAGGCATAGGGAATCATTTCTCTTGCACCTGCCCTGTTTTTTCCTGGCCCAGTCTACCTAATTACCAAATTCATAGAGCTTTGCAGTGGCAGAATGAGAAATTAAATGTGTTTCCTGATTTTTAAATCATATCCATTTCTAGCAGAGAGCTCATACTCCTGCCAGTGGTAGGACTGTGTGAGATCCCTTCAACTTGAGAGATATCTGTGGCTAAAAACATCACATCTAATCATAACCCTGCTTTGTATCTATATTAAAAACAGACCAAAGTCCTGATAATTTGTATACATACCCACAAAACCTACTAAGCACCTTAAATAATAAAGTCATCGATCCAAACTTTACCTTCCTTTTGTCTTTTCATTCACTGAAGACACATACTGGAGGAAAATATGCTACACAGACAATTTTTTTTTTTCAGTGTCAAAGACATTTCTACCACTTGAGAGGAAAAAATGTCATTTATATAATACTGAAGTGGTTAGTATTTATTTCCAGTTCTCTGCAAATATCTACCCCAATACAAGTTGAGCTAATTTTTAGGAGATAAATGGAAATATACTTTGTAACAATAAATGCAAATACAAGTCACAAAGCTGTTTTGATTGGTATTAATAAATATTACTCCATTAACAAACTTGTTTTATATCCATTAAGTCTCAGGAGAAAAAAGAAAGCATGTATTATCTCTTTTATGAGGGAAAATATTTGTGCTAATAAATGGATTTTCTGAACACTTTGATATTAGTCTTAATTAAGAAGTTAATTTTAGGGCTACTGAAAAGAATTAGAATTTGTAATAAATCTTAATAAAAATATTTAAGGAATTCCTTCTGTTTTAACGTTGGAGAAAATTTCTTATTAAGATTCTAGTTCAATATTTCTTTTTTAATATGTACATTTGATACTCAAGTCATTCCTTAGAATTTTTTCTGTTTGCACTCTTCTCAGTCTTACAGAAATGATGAAGAAGCCACATGATTACATAAGGCTACCTATTAAAATAATGAGAATGTGTCTAGACATTGTTGAGGAAAAAGAGAGAGCATGTAAAAGGGATGAAATGATGACATGCATGTACGCTAATTGAGTGTGCATGACAGTATCCATTTGGACAGACATTAAACAAACACACTGAACACACAAGTCAATTTACAATGTCTGAATGTACGGAAAGAACTCTACTGGAAGGAGACAGACAAAATAGATAACCAAATAAATTATTTATGTGCTGTTATACAAATTCTGGAAAACTAGGAACAAATGCTGTTTGTTAAAGGTATTTGTGTATATAAGTAGAAACTAGTTGACAAAATATCCATACCTATATTCAATTCAAGGACTGTAGAAGGGAGATAAGAGTTTATCTTCAGGATTTTGGTGCTTGGGATTGAACCGACAACTTAAACATGGTAAGCCCCTAGTCTGAATAGTATAAAGTTGGTTTTATTTTTAAAATTGTTTTTGTGCTCTTTAAAAATTTCTCAATATTGAAAGTTGTATAAATACGAGCCTATTTTTCAATTTTTTGAAAATAGAGAAGATGAGGGAAAAATTGAAATGGAGACATGGTGCCACAATCCTATAATAATTCTAGCATTTGATAGTCTATAGCATGAGGATCCCAGCTTCCCAGTTTAGGCTGTGTAGTTAATTGTTTTCTCAAAAAAAAAAAAAAAGGAGGAAGGAGGAGAAAAGAAAGAAAGAAGGGAATGAGAGAGAGAGGGGGAGAAAGGAGGGAGGGAGGGAGGGACAGAGGGAGAGAGGGAGAGAGGGGGGAGAGAGGGAGAGAGAGAGAGGGAGCTGTAATATGAAAGTTGACATAACAGTGTTCACACAGGTAACAAGAATCACATAGTGAGACAGAAATTCAGAAAAAGAAAGACTCAGGACCAAGCACTCTTTAATAACAACATACTCTAGTAGAGTCCAACTCATTCATCCCTGCACTGGGCAAAGCTTTCTATAAACTAACATCTTCCTCTAGGCCCCAAATCTTAAAGGACCCACCAGCTCTTAAAACTGCCACCCTGGGAACCATGCTTCCAACATGTGATATGCTGTGAGCTACATTCAAATTCTATCTAAGCCATAGCAAAGGCCAGGAGCAATGAAGAGTTGGTGTGAGTGAAGGAAGTATCAAATATGTTTAGGAAGTATCAAATATGTTTATGCTATCACAAATGCCAGGGTAGAGAAGGTACCATTTGAATATACTCTTGGTGATGAATAGAAATTCTCTGTTTAGATCTGTAATAATCATAAGGATATCCACAGAAAAACCATAGCCTATGCAGAAATAAAGTAGGACAAATTCAAAGTGCTCAAACTTCAATAGTCAGAAAAGAATGTGGGCAAAAGGGAGGAGAGAGGTTGTAAGAGCATTTACTATATTTGGAAGAAATTGGGAGAGTAGAGTTCAAAAGCAGGATTATCAACTTTGTTAGTACATTCTCTATATTGATTAAAATTTATCTGACAATCCTGTACGTGTATATATAGCATTTTAACTCTATGCCCCCACCTTTTCACACTTAGCAGCCCCTCTTCCTCGTTACAAGCTCCTCTCACATGTTTACGCCTTTCACATGTTACGTTCATTTTGTTTTGTGACCCACTGAAATTAACCAAGTCTGTCTGAGTAACCATAGATATGGAACTATCAATGAACTTTTAAGAATTTTTTAAACTATGTGTATATGCAGGAGGTGGTATGTGCAATGTCATCAGAGTTCAGAGGAAGATGGCAGATCCCCTGGAGCTGGAGCTATAGGCAGTTGTGAGCTGCATTAAATGAGTTCTGGGAACTGGTTCAGGTCCTCTTAAAAGCAATACGCACTCTCGATCCCTGATCCATCTCTCCAGTCCCAGTTAACACACAGTATTTTAGATAAACAGTAATAACTTCATATTTTTCTTTAATATCAATTGACATTTCACAAATAATCATATTAGAACCTAAAATGATACAAGAGATTAGCAACTTAAAAAATGAGTGTATTATTTTATGCATTCAAACATCGTTTAACCACATAATCTGTTTGCTGGCTATAATTTTTCATTCTATGCATTACAAAAGAGGAGGAGAAAATAAAGCTCACATTTAGTATTGAGGCATTTATGCTACTTATGTCCATAGAGATAGATGCAGACAAAGCAGCTATTCAATATTTTTGCAGAAAAAAAGCCAAAGAAGACTAAAATAAGAAAAAAATCGTAAGAGCCAAAGCCAATAAGATGATACCATTTTACCTCACAATCAAATCCTAAAAGATCATTTCCAAAAGCTAATTCTGCCAAATTTAGAAGCTATTATTCTCTGGAATGTACTCAATCACTCGTTAGTGGACTTTAGACAAAAAGCAAACAGCAAAAAGCAAAAAAAAAAAAAAAAAAAAAAAAAAAAAAAAAAAAAAAAAAAAAAAAAAAAAAAAAAAAAAAAAAAAAAAAAAAAAAAAAAAAAAAAAAAAAAAAAAAAAAAAAAAAAAAAAAAAAAAAAAAAAAAAAAAAAAAGAATACCCAAGTTGCAAACTGCAACCCCTGAAAAGTTTGGGATTAGAAGGAATTTAAGAGAGACTTCCAGGGATTCCCCTAGGAAGAGAAAATAGAGAAGATCTCCTTAGCTAATTGGGAACATAAGGAGTTGCAACCAAGAAGAGGTGGGAACAAATCATGAGAGAAGGGAAAGATTGAGTGAGAGGAGGAACAAGGTGGGAAAAGAGAGAGAGAGAGAGAGAGAGAGAGAGAGAGAGAGAGAGAAAGAGAGAGAGAGAGAGAGAGATCTTAATAAAGAAAGCCAATGTAGGGTTGGAAAAAGACCAGGTGCTAGGGTCACCTACAAGAACTCATAGGATGTCTCTACCTAGATCTCCAACCAATAGTGAAGGTGTTGTGGTGTTGCCTAGACAGGACTTCCCCTATAACCAAATGAATAGCCACCCCAAGTGCCACCATAAAACTTACATCCAACAATGACTAGAGGTAGAGACAAGGATACATAACTGAGCACTGGGCTGAGCTCCTAGTCCAGCTGAGAGCAGGGGAAGAGAGTCTATATGAGCAAGGGGACAGGGACTATGAGGAAAATTCCCACAGTCATGACTGGCTGGAGCTCTGGGGAGCTGACTGAATTAAGAACAACCACTGGGAAACCTTCAAGAAAAAGAACCGAACTCTCCAAGGACAGGCAGCTGTCCACTAACATGTATGTAGAGCCTCAAGGGGAGAGATCAAATTGTATTTCTATGCGTGGACTGGCACTTCGGAGCCCATTCTTTCCAGAGGAACACCTAACCCAGTCTTGACAATAGGATGAGGAAACTGGACCTGCCTGGAGTGGATGCTGAGTTGATCCATCTCAGGACTTCTTGCCCTCTCTGGGGAGGGGATGGGGGGATGGGGAGGAGACAGGCTGAAGGCTGACAGGGAGGAATTGGGAGAGGGAAGGGAGGGAATGCAAGGAGATATGTGAGGAAAAAAAAAAACCCTTATTTTCTAAAAAATAAAACAAATTCTCTGGGACATTTAACAAGACCCACATATCTCCAAGGAGAGTTTTGTACAAGCAGCCATTTTTAGCCTCAGCATAGGATGTGATGGAATCCCTCCCCAGATGTGGGATGCTTTTCTTCCCTTCAATCACTGTCAGACTTAGCATCTCTAGAGATCTTCATTAGAGAATGAGGCATTTGGTGCACAGTTTTGCTATCCAGGGCTAGAGTTTATATACAGATGCTAGATGGTTGGGTTTTTTGTTTGTTTGTTTGTTTGTTTGTTTGTTTTGTTTTTTTTCTGTCGATTAGAGGTTCATCAAGTTTAAAGTTCAAATACAATTGCCAAATATTCTAAGCTTTTTTGTAGATTATCATTTTGGGGAGATTGAAGTATTTGGTACTTTCCCATGATGTTCTAAAAACAGGGAGACTTCAGGTCGTACATCTGGGTAAACACATTTTCTTCTGACAAGGTTGCAGCATGTTTTCTATGAGCTAATTTCAATAATTTATAAACAGCCTATTCCAGGTCTCCTGAGCCAAGCTTCATGGTTCACCAAATATCTGTTTTTCTTTTTTAACAGTGCATATTTGAATAAATGAAGCCACTGCAGTGGCTGGGTAGGTAAAAGGGACAGATTTGGAGTCGTGTCTAGTCCCTGGTTTCCCTGAACCTGTTCTGTATATGAAATCTTCACCAGAAGCAGATGTCAGTCCCAGAGGAATCCATGTTAACTTTGCTTAATAGAATATAATTTAAGTGATTAACAACAGCATCTTTCCAATCTCATACAAATTTGGGAGGGGCCATGATGCCTTACTGATGCTACTAGAAAGTGCTCACAACCAGGACCTCAGCCTGCGGCATGGCTATTGCTTTTTGAATAGTTGTTCCCACATTTCTTGACTGTCTTTGAAAACGGAATCTGACCCTGTAGAGAATACAAACAGAAAGTACTATGTTAATCTTGTAGACCATTTCATAAAACCCTGGTAGAGAGTTGAGGCTCTAAGAACTAACTAAATAAATATGAATGAAGAAAAGCCAAACCAATCTTAAACTTTTTAAGTCATCTTTTAAAATATGACACACTGAGGTTAAATACATTTGACCCTGAAACTCTAATGTTGGAAGGCATTTTGCAGCATTTATTTTCTTTTCTAGCACAGTAAAAATTACCTTCAGATAAAGGTTGAACCAGACCTCCCTTCTTAAACATCCAGTACAGTGAGAAAGTACTCATGATCTAGAGTTTTTCATGTAGACTTTTAATTAATCTTACTATTAAAAATAAAAAATTCTGATTGTTATTTGATATCACTGTGTTGCACCAATTTTAATTTAATTGTATTATTAGAAAGAAATGAACTGTTGATGCAGATTGTGAAAAGAGGCTTCAAAGCTAATATTTTGTACAGAGTAATCAACCAAATGTACTCTTAGTGTTCCCTGCTCTGACATTCTAATGGAACACTCTCTTACAAAGACAGCATCTCTGGCTTCCACTTTGTTCCAACTGAAGATTCTTCCTATTTAAATTCATTGTATCCAATCATTTTATTCAGCTGCAAGATCATCTACAACTTGACTAGGATTTTCTTTTTTTTTTTTCCTTTGTTCTTTTGCTATCATTGTTCTTTAAGAATTTTATTGTAGTAGGATTCAGGTGTTATTTACACTTAGGGAAGCCCAGATGCATAGCTCCTGAGTTCAGGACCTACTGGGTGTTGCCTAACAGATAGAAACCCCAGGGAACCCTGACCTGCACCCTGTTTGTTCCTGTCTTCTTGGGGAGCAGACCAACAGCCTGGTGTAGGGCAGTTCCACTCTCCAAGAATTGTCTTAAGGTTAAATTTGTATCATGAGTATTCATCTACATCTCAATAAATATTTCTCATTTATACGATATATTGCAAGTGAATATTTCTGCAATATTTCATAAAATGAGTTTTTATTCTGTCTACCCCTTCCCTCAAGTTCTCCCAGATCCATACTTCTTTTCCCTATCCAAATTTGGTGCTTTTTTTTTTTTAACCCAACAATTTCATCTTTGTGGTGTCTGGTCTTTATTGGAGTATATCTATCCTACCACTGATAACACTCAAAGCAAAGTGACTCTCCCCCTCCCAGTAGCTGTTAATTGCCAATAACTCCTCAGCTAAAAATGGAGGATTCATATCCATCTTCCCTCTCCTTGATGGGTATGGTACAGCTTGCCCTGCACAAAGCTTATGTGAGTTGTCATAGATAATGTTAGTATGTAGTTACCCTGTTGTGCCCAGAGGACTTGATTCTGATTCTCACAGTCTTTCTGTTCCCTCTTGCAAATAACCCCTGAATCTTGTGAGAAAAGAATGTAACACAGATATCCCACTTAGGCATAAGTATTCCAAAATCTCTTTTTCTTTGCATCTTGGTTAGTTTTGTATTACTGTACTAATCACCATCTACTGCAAATAAAACTTTCTCTAATGAGGGGTAAAAGATTCATTAATCTATAAGACATTACAAATCAGTTTAATACTATGTCCAGAATAATAGGTTCTTCCTAGAGAAGCAGGTATCTCTACAGTAGGACAGAGAATTATGTAACATATGCCTAATAGTGACATACCTGTATCATGTGGTAGAATTGTTTTTCTTTCCTTCTTTCTTTTGTCCTCCTTTCTTTCCTTCTTTTTATTTATTTATTTTTTTTGAGGAACTATCACATCCATTTCCATAGTGACTTCACTAGTTGGTATTCAAACTAATAATGAATAAACATTTTCTATACCAACATTTGCCATCATTTACTTTCTCAGTCTGACTGGGGT
Source organism: Sigmodon hispidus (assembly GCA_004025045.1). Taxonomy (NCBI): domain Eukaryota; kingdom Metazoa; phylum Chordata; class Mammalia; order Rodentia; family Cricetidae; genus Sigmodon; species Sigmodon hispidus. The sequence goes on from PVIH01010352.1 coordinate 72,011, forward strand.
GAGATAAAGTATTAAAGAATCTTTAATTTGCATTTATCTGATAGAAAATAAAAGAATTCTCTCATGAAAACTTTAAGGCACTGAAGAAGAAAGTGAAGAAGATTCTAGAAGATAGAAAAATCTCCAATACTCATATAAGAACAGAATTAATACTGTTTAATACTATAAAAATGTGCATCTTACCAAAAGCAATATAGAGATTCAGCATAATCCCCATGAAAATTTCAATACAACATTTTTGTGAAAATTAAAAAATAAAATGACATTTCATATGAAAACAAAAAAACTCAGGATAGCCAAAACAATCCTGAATAACATAATAGTCATCATTATCATAGTCATAGTGATTTCTGTGGGATTCTACATTCTAGATGTAAAATAACAATAAAGAACTATAATAATCTAAACAGCATGTTACTGGCATAAAAAGAGACTCATTGATGAATGGAATAGAACTGAGAACTCACACATTAATCCACACTCTTATAGTCAAGTGTTTTTTACAAAGAAGGCAGCATTGGCTGGGATTTTCAAGTTTTGAGACAAATTTAAATGCTTTCCACAGGAAAAAAAATAAGCCTTATCTGAAGAAAACCAGAAATGAGGGGGAAATTGATGTGTTTTGAGAGTCCTTACAATGCACAGCAGTAAACAACAGTGTCATCCTTGGCACTTCTCACAATGATTTAGGTCAGGGTTAAGTCACTCATCCATTGCTTTGCTTCTGTGACAAGTAGTTCCATATGTTACTTAACAGAGTCATATTTCAAGAGAATTGGTCAAACATGATTTTATATGTTTCTGTGGAGAAATTTTAGATGAGATTAGCCATTAACTCATTGAGAAAATCACTAGGTGGGCCTCATACAATCAGTTAAAGCCTTTAGTAGCAAAAGAAAAGAAAAAATAATTTCAATGAAGATATGGATCTGGATAGCATTGCAGGTAACTACTTCTTTGTTCACTGTTCTGTATGCATCCAACCCAAAGCCATTGCTTCAGCCATAGAAAATAACCACAACTAACAGAGGAGGACCATTAAGTATATCTGAGTAGCTCTGCTCCTGTGAAAAAACCTTCAGACATGAAAAAGAAGGATTTACCAATTGACCCTTTTGACTTCTTTACCAATCTTCCCTCGATTTCAGCATGCTGCTGTTTTTCTCCTTCTCTCCTTACATGCATCTGCTGTTTTTCTGTGTGTACCTAGATGGCCATGTAAAGATACTTTAAAGTTTGTCAAAGGAAGGCAACATAGAGTGGATCTGATCAGCAGCTCGAAGGCCTTGGTTTTTTATTAGTCAGTGCTTTTCTGCAATGATATTAATTCACTTTTAATCTCAGTATGGAAGTTTTAGAATTTGAGAACCCCAGCCTTACCTCAGGATATGTCATTTTATCTTTTGTGGTTGGTTTTTATTTTATTCTTTATTCTTTACAGGGGTTCACCACCCAGGTCCTAATAAATTACAGATAGAGTCGCATTCTTATGAATTTCCAGCCTTAGCTTAGCTTATTTCTATCAGCTTTTCTTAAATTATCCCATCAATCTTTTGCCTCTGGGATATTTCCTTTTTCTATTTCTGTTTATGTTTCTTTCTTACTTACTCCATTGCTGGGTGGCTGGCCCCTAGTGTTCTCTACTTCTCCCTTTCTTGCTCCTTGATTTCTCCTCCCAGATTTCTCCTCCTATTTACTCTCTCTGCTTGCCAGCCCTGCCTATTCTTTTTTCTGCCTTGCTATTGGGTCTTCAGCTCTTTATTAGACCAATCAGGTGTTTTAGACAGGCACAGTTACACAGCTTCAGAAAGTTAAATAAATACGACATAAAAGAATGCAACACATCATTGCATCATTAAAATAAATATTCCATAGCATAAACAAATGTAACACATTGTAAAATAACATTGCACAATAATCTATATTTTTAAAAGATGTAGTGAGAAAACATTAGAAATTAGTGATAGTTGACTACTTATATTTAGAGTGGAAGGCATCTGGAGGAAAGACTAGTCTCTGAAGCAGAGGTTCTTATCTTGAGCACCAGGAGAGAATGGGTTCAAATTAAATGACTCATTGAATATTGCATCAATGGTAACACATGCACAGAATATGGCTATTCCTTCTGCCATCATATTGATGACATTTATATCCATTCCATTTTTAGAACACAAAATGTGTTTCATAGAAAAGTATTAAGAAAAGATAGTATAAAAAGCTACAAGTAACCATGCTTTAATTATACTCTGGAATCTCTTAGAATTTTTCTAGAGAATATATTTAATATTTAATAATATAAAAATAAAATAAATATTTTGAATTAAATAATTGGTATTTAAAGGAGTTCAACCTCTAAGTCCACAGTAACTGCTCATAAATGTGTATGACACTAAGATATTGGGGGACAAGGAGTGCACTGGGGACAACTGTGCCCCCAAGGGGAACAGGATTGAGCATGGGAAAGGATGGGATAGGATCTTATGCCCATTTCTGAAATATCTTTTGTCTCTAGGTTAGTAAGAACTCCTATTACAATGACAAAATACTCAGATAAATAAAATATTGGAGATAGTGTTTATTTTAGATCACAGTTTCTGAGGTTTAAACCCATCATGGCCAAGCAGGTGTGAGAAGGCAGAGATGCCAACACAAGTTAGGCCAGGAAGCAGGTAGAATGCATGTTCTCCAAAGCTTTAATTAATACCTATTATCTTAATTCTATTAACTTCTTTTATTTCTTGCAAGTCCCAATCTACAGAATGCTACTACCCATATTGTGAGATATATATTTGACTAATATCTGAGAGTTTTCAGTCAAACCAAACTAACATTCAATATTAACCATCAAGGCCAGGAAGATGATTAAACAGGTAAAGATGTTTGCTACTCATGGATGTTGGATGATCTCCACCTTGCACACCTTGCTATCTATGCCCTACCAGGACAACACCCTAGCGTTAACCCTGTTAAAGGGTGTGCATTGAGCCAGCCCTGAGGGCACGAGAGCAGGAAAGCTGAGGTGTTCCCCCCTCACCCTCCCTGTATGGTTTGCTCCCTACAGCAATCAGAAGAATGGATCCTGCACCTTGCCTGGGCAAAACAGTAGAGCTGGCCCTGGTGGTGTGACTGTGAGTGACCTAGATCTGAGGACCTGAGAGCAGGAGAATTGGCCCTAGCCCCTGCTGAGGCTGTATATGGTAAGCTAGCAGAGGCAGTGCTAAGAAGCTTGCCCAGGCAATGATGATGAGGGAAGGCTGGCAGGCTGACCTACCTAGCTGACCATCCAGGCCCAGGGCCAGGACTGAGTTGTTCACTCAAACATCTATCTTATCTATGAATTGTTGGAGCAGGTAAAAGAAACAAACCTACAGATTCAAAACAGCAGGATCTTCATGACACTAACACACAAGAGACAACAAAGGATATTCAAGAGGAGTCCCAGTGAGAACCCATTATCAGTGGCACAGCAGGAGCCAGAGGCCTTAAACCAGACCCGTGACTCATTGCAATTAAAACTTGCAAGTAAAGATGAATGGACTAAAGAATGAACTGTGACTCAAGGGGCCGTACTATAGCCTCCATGACCAGATTCTTCTTTCTTTTCTGTGTATGTGCTGTTTGTTTGTTTAGTTTTGTTTATTTGCTTTGTTTTTGATTTTTCTTTTAAATTTGATGTTGCTTTTGGGGAAAGGTTGCCAGGGAGGATGGTGGATGTGAGGTGACAGGGAGACAAGTGGGATGGAAATGAATGATGTCAATCCACAAAGAATCAACAAAAGGTTTTTGTTTGTTTGTTTTTAATGTTTGCCACCAATTCTGGCAACTTGAGTTCAATTGCTGAAATCCAGAGTGAAGGGAGAGAGAACTGACTCATGAACGGCATGTCAAGTTCACTGTCACACACACAAACACACACATACACACACATACACAGACACACACACAGACACACAGATACATACACAGACACACACACACAGACACACACACAGACACACACACACACA
>PVIH01010353.1:0-19095 GCA_004025045.1 Sigmodon hispidus
GTATTAGCTCAACTATGTTCATAGCAGCATTATTTGTAATAGCAAGAACCTGGAAACAACCTAGATGTCCCTCAACTGAAGAATGGATTAACAAACTGTGGTACATCTACACAATGGAATACTACTCAGCAGTAAGAAAAAATGATATCCTAAAATTCACAGGCAAATGGAGGGATTTGGAAAATATCCTCCTGAGCGAGGTATCACAATCCCAGAAAGATAAGGAGGGGATGTACTCACTCACTAGTGGTCTCTAAACAAACAAACAAGAAAAAAAGCCAAACATGCCCAAGAGGCCAACCGCAACCACCGAACTGCTTGGGATCAGAAACACCCTGGACTGACCCTTCAAACCCCAGTCCAACTATAGGAACACCTGACTCACTCTTGAGAGAGGGGTGAAAGAACTGGATTTGTCCAGAAGTGGAAACTGATCTAAGCATTATTGTGTCAGTGGGACCATAGGACTGTCTGCTCCCTGCCCAGGGAGGGGATGGGGAGTTGCAGAGAAGAAAAATGACCAGATGTGTTGGGAGGGGGAAGAGACCTTGAATAAGGATATACAGGGATTGAAAAAAAAATTCAGAGGGAAAGATGAACACAAAGAAAATATATGTGTAGCAGTCTTATTTGTATTTCCACCCTTGTTAAGCCATGCTTATGATTCTTATCCTCTATATAGTTATTGTTAACTCTTCCACATTTTAAATTCTTTTTACTGTTTTTTTTCTTGATGAATACAAAATAAAGAAGGAAAAAAAAAAGAAAAAAAGAGAAATATTTAAAAAAGAAAAAAAAAGATAATTAAAAAAAAAGAAAGAAAGGGCTCTATCTATCAAGGGGAAGACGTTTTCTAAAGAAAAAAGATTTATGTAATAAGCCCGAAAAACAGAGAAGAAGAAGACTTGCCCAAAGAAAGTCCATCTTAGCTTAGTTTTATCTTCAGGTGAAGGAGTTAGATGAGAAGGATAGGTTAAGAGTGATTGATTACTGCTAACTTCTAGGTACCTCTGGTGATGATGAGGAGGATATTACCAACCATAGCAGGTGATCATCTGCTAACCACATTGCCTCTCTAAATCCTGAAAGCTTTCTAAGTTTCTTTTGTCTTGGTATCATTAATCTTTAAGAGTTAGTAGAGGATCTAAGGAATTAAGGAATAAATCAACAGGTGCTGCAAAATGTGGGAAATCTTTCTTAAATAATGACCAGCAATACATGTGGAGCCAAGGAGAAATAATCAGATCCAAAAGTTAACCTAGGAAAGGACAAAGATATGCAAGGTTTTCAGTGTGTTTGGTTTGCTCAGTGGTTAAAAAGAAAGGTCCATGTAGAATTGCTGCTTTGTACAAGAGCAAATTTTACTCTACAAAATGGATATTTTAAGCAATTGCTATTATCAGAAGTACTTTCCACAGCCAAGCTTGAGAGAGACTGACAAACATATTGTTCATACTTCTTACTTCCAATATCAGTTTATTATTAAAAATTAAGTAAATGAAATCATGTGAAGCTAGAAGTTAGACGGTTTTATTTGTTGTTCCTAAGTTTAGAAAGAAATAATACAAAAAAATCAAATATATTAAAATTAATCCATACAACAGTAAAAGGCTAAGGGCCTGAAGCATGAGGTAGACATTACCAAGGGGCTAGCTAATCACATAAAATTTAAAACACACCGTTGATGAGGTCATGTTGCAATATAACTCCAAGAAATCCCCAAATGTCACATGCTTTATATGGACATATGTAAATGATTAGAAAATTACCAAGTTACATTTTTAAATATAATGGGATTAGAATGCTAAGAAGGGATACATCTAGCTTAATCATTTTAGTCCTGTTGCTTTGTTGTTGCTATTTTTTAAATGTTCATATGTAAATACATAAATTCTATCAAGATCTCTTATGAGGATAGTAGTATTAACAGAGTATAATGTGATTCTGTATTTTTAATTTTTTTAAAAAAAATTATTAGTTCTTAGAATTTCACACATGCATCTAGTGACTTTCATTATTATTGTTATTATTATGATTATTATTGACAAAGAAGTCACCCTTTCTAACCTTGTATATCCTTATTCAAGGTCCCTTCCCGCTCCCACCACATCAGATCATTCTTTCTTCTCCACAAATCCCCATCCCCTCCCTGGGCAGGCAGCAGGCAGTCCCATGGTCCCACTGTCCCCAAATTGCTTAGTTCAGTTTCCACTACTGGAAGATCCAGTTTTCTCCACCTCCCTCAAGAGTGAACTCATCCTTTTCCTGCTAACACATTCCTTTCAAATCCACTCCTCACCTCTAAACTCCTCAAAACTTCATATTCAGAGATTTTCAACCTATGCCTCCCAACTCCTTTTGGAGTCTAGCACCCTTTTAACAGGGATTGTATAGCAGATATCCTGAATGCCATCTATTTCCATTATTATTGAGAATAGTACCAAGATTAGATTTATGAAGTAGAAATGAAAATTATTTTATGGCTCAGGTTCAAGATAGGATGAGTGACTGTATTAAAGTATCTCTGCACTAGAATGTTGAGAACTACTAATTTGTGTCCCTTTTAGTTTCTCTTTCTGTTTTTATCTTTTCTCTTTCTTCCTCTCTTCCTTTTCTTCATATCTTTCATTTTTATTTCTTTTATTTTTATTAACTTATTGAGTCCAGTGCCTGTTGCCCATATATTTATCCATATGAGACCATCCATTAGTGCTGCCAGGAGATGTCCTATTATCAAAAAATAATAACTTATTTTTTTAATTTTATAAATGCTATATTATGTGGATCTCTGAAGTATTTGAAGATTTGTTCATTTAAAGTATACCATCTTGAAAACATATTTAATGTTTTTATTATAATATCTAACTACTAACTTGCATTTCTTTATATCCTAAATATCTAATATGACTATAAATTTGATTTTACTGTCTAAGTATTATCTTGTATTTCTTTATATCCTAAGTAGTTGGTAATAATAACTTTCATGGACTATTAATTAACATTAAATTGTTAGATGACCTGTATAAATATAATATCTTGAAGAAACAGAGATATATGTACAGTAACAAAATTAATCTCAACCTTATATCAATATACACAATTTCTATAGAATATACAAAAAAATCTAATCTAATGTAAAATATTTAAAGCTGGTAATTCCTTTTTAAAAGCAGATTTGATAATCTACCATTATATCCTATCATATCTGTACCACTTTCTTTCTTTCCTTCTTTCTTTCTTTCTTTCTTTCTTTCTTTCTTCCTTTCTTCCTTTCTTTTTTTTTAAACAAGAATCCTGAAACTAATTTAATCTCTCTTGTTTAGCTTTTAACCAATTACACTAAACAATGACAATCATCTATAACCCAATGAAGGACCAAAAACTACCCAGCCCACCTCTTGGGAATGTGGGCAACATGTTCATAAATTTACTTCCTGCTGTCCAGAGGGTGACAGCATCTTTAGGGCATCCTGAATAGAAACATTTTGCTAATTGTCAAGTAGTGAATTATGTAGCTCTATAATTTGTTATTCAGTTTTTATGTAACATGAAAGTTCAAGGCTTGTCTCAGGTGCTGGCTAGAGTAGTCTGTAAAGTTAGTTCACCTCTGCTAGCCACTTCAAAATTGTCCTGAGCAGTTTGTAGTCCAAATTGGACCTTTGGTTGGTGCTTGTCAGCCTGGTCGCTTTATCATAGTCCATGTGAAATCATTATTGTGAGTCCCCATCTTCCTTTTGGATACTTTCAGTTCAAAATAGGCTTTGCCAGAGGTCACTGCAGAAAACTGATAAGAGACTAAAACCCAACACCGTTCCAGGATAGGTAGCATCACCATAGTAAAAATTGCAGTTCTACCAAAAGCAATCTACAGATTCAATGCACCACCCATCAAAATCCCAACACAAAATTTTACAGACCTTGAAAAAACAATACTGAATTTCATTTGGAATAATAAGAAAGTCAGGATTGCCAAAACAATTTTGCTCAACAAAAGAACCTCAGGAGGCATCGCCATCCCAGACTTGAAGTTATACTATAGAGGTACAGTATTAAAAACAGTCTGGAACTGGCATAAAAACAGACTTGTGGATCAATGGTATCAAATTGAAGATCCAGTCATTAACTCAAAAACCTATGAACACCTAATCTTTGACCAAGAGGCACAAAATAATGGGAAAAAGATAGTATATTTAACAAATGGTATTGGCATAGCTGGATGGTAGTATGTAGAAAAATGCAAATAAATCCAAGCCTATCATATGGAACAAAACTCAAATCCAAGTGGATCAAAAACCTCAACATAAACCCAGCCACACTGAACCTGATAAAAATAAAGTGGGAAATACTCTCCAATGCATTGGCACAGGTCGCCACTTCCTAAATATAACACCAGCAGAAACAGACGCTAAAATCAACAATCAATAAGTGGAACCTCCTGAAACTGAGAATCTTCTGTAAAGCCAAGAACACAGTCAATAAGACAAAATGACCCTACAGAATGTGAAAAGATTTTCACCAACCCTACAAGTGACAGAGGACTGATCTCTAAAATTTATAGAGAACTCAAGAAACTAGAGCCCAAAACCTTGACTAACCCAATCAAAACATGGGGCTGAGAACTAAAAAGAGAATTCTCAGCAGAAGAATTACAAATGGCTAGAAGGCACTTGAAAAAGTACTTAGCATCTTTATCCATAAGAGAAATGCAAATCAAAACAACTTTGAGATACTACCTTACACCTGTCAGATTGGCTAAAATAAAAGACACAGATGACAACATATGCTGGAGAGGTTGCAGAGCAAGGGAAACACTCCTCCATTGTTGGTGGAAGTGTAAGCTGGTTCTCACGCTCTGGAATGCAATATAGCGATTTTTCAGAAAACTGGAATCAATCTTCCCCAAGACCCAGTAATACCACTACTGGGCATATACCCTAAGGATGCACATTCACACTCCAAAAGCATTAGCTCAGCTATGTTCTTAGCAACATTACTCATAATAGCAAGAACCTGGAAACAACCTAGATTCTCCTCAACTTAGGAATGGATCAACAAACTATGGTACATTTACAAAATGGAGTACTACTCAGCAGTAAGAAAAAGTGATATCCTAAAATTTGCAGGCAAATGAATGGATTTGGAAAATATTACTCCTGACCGAGGTCTCACAAACTCAGAAAGATAAACAGGGGATGTACTCACTCATTGGTGGTCTTTAAACAAAAAAGCTAAAGATATCCATGTTGCAAACCACAATCACCGAACAGCTTGGGATCTGAAACACCTTGGACTGGCACCTTGGAGCCCATTCCCTCCAGTGTAACACCTGACTTAGTCTTGATGTGGGGGTGAGGAAAGCAGATCTGCCTGTAATGGATGTTTAACTAAGCCACTTTGGGACCTTGGGACCTCCTGCCCTTGCTGGAGAGAAGATAAACCAATGAAGAGAAGAGTAACTGCGAGGGGCAGGATGGGGAAGGGAGCCTGAACAAGGGGATACATGCATAAAAAATATGACTTTTTTCATAATAAATTAATACCAACACAATATACAGAAAGCTAAATATATACATATTTATTTAGAATATGATTAGTAAAAAGTAGTCTTTTCTTTATAGCTATTCTTCTGTCCCATATCAAGTGGCTCTTCTGACATGATACAGAGATTCTATATTTTTCTTTAACAAATATGCTTAGGTTTAGAAAAGCAGAGAACCACATTCCAACTCTAAAGCCAGCTTTAATATATAATTATAATGGGACTTTAACTTTTCTTATAAGTAAAGATGGAGGTTAAGAAGAAAGATTTTACAAAGCAGAATACATTGGTACCAATAGGTCTGATATTCTTTTGCTTCTAAATTTTTCTGGAGAGCCTTCCTTCTGTTGTAGATGTGTAGCTGTCCAGGATCTTTTAACTTTTTGAAGATGGGCATTTCTGGTTTTCTGTAAGGACAAAAACAAAAACCGGTCTCAACCCTTTGTTTCTTCTTACATCTTAAAGAATTGTAGTATGGGTAGATGAGCCAGCAATTATTTTTTATGAAATTTCTCTGGTTAAAATGAATCTTTATTAATTTTGATGGTAGTCATAACTTCACCTATAGATATAAAAGCCAAACTTCTTTCCCAATGTAGCACATAGCCTGGCTCCATTATGATGTGATTACGTCTTTGAAGTAGACAGGCTGATTTAGCTCAGTTGTTTTTTCTATAGTTCAGTGCCTTTCAGCAGCTGTTGTTCTGTTCATACTAGCATTGAGAAATTACAAAGTGAACAAAGCATTATGTAAACTATTTCTAGATGTATTTGTTATTCCTTTCTGCTTATTTAGAATGTACTTTAGAGTTCAATTTGATCTCTCTATGACTGTTTGTCCTGTAGGATTGTGTGGTATTCCTGTAATATGCTTTATATTATAATAAGCAAAAAAATGTTTTACTTCACTAGAGACATATGGTGGACCATTGTTATTCCTAACCTCTACAGGTGTTACCATTATTGTCATAACTTTTAACAGATGTGTGATTACAGAATCTGCCTTTTCTGAACTCAAAGCACTTGCCCACTGAAATTCTGAAAATGTTTATATGGTATGATGTAATATCTTAATGTTCCAATTTTTGCAAAATGAAATACATCTCTATGCCAGATTTTATTTCTATGTACACCAATAGGGTTACTCCTTGCTAGTAATGGAATTTGGTTAGAGAAGGAAAAGTTGGAAAATCTTTTTACAATTCTTTGCTTGTTGCCAAGTGAGGAAGAAAGCTTTTTTAATCCTTTGCTATTGATGGGACATGTTTTATGAAACTCTGAGGCCTCTAGCACATTTTCTATTAATAATTTACCATTTTCATCGTTATGTTGTGCTAAAGGACCTGGCAGACCCAATGATACCAACAGTATGTTATATAGAAGTTCTAATTACTAGTCCTTATTTTCTTATAACAGAATGAATAATGAAGTTAATTCTGACTCATCATTAATAAAATCAGCAGTTTCAATGTATAAAACAACTCTTTCTACATTCTAAGAGTCAGTGATTATGTTTAAAGGCTTGTTAAAATCCATTAATACCACCACAATATCATATAATTCTTATTTTTGAAGATAATTATAAAGGTTTTGAGCCACTTTATTTTTATTTTCTGATTTGTAACCTGCCTGTCCTTATTTGTTTGCTTTAGTATAAAATGTAGGGGCTTCAGAAATTGGTTTATCTTTTATAACATGAGGATGAATCCTATTAGTTTTTTTTTTTAATTGAATTTTCTTTTTGAGGACATTTGTTGTTAATAACGCCCAAAAAATTACTGCAAGGTTTACTTTCTATACATAATTGATCAGATTCTTCATTAGTTGAAGGTACAACAATTTCTGATGGGTCCATTGCTGTTGATTGATGAAGTTTTAATTTTCCTTTAAAATTCATTTCAGAAATCTTTTTAACATATATCTTTAATTTTCTACTCAATTTATGTTGTAAAATATTCATTCCAATATAACATTTTCCTTTGCATTAAAATTCTTGTAAGAGAATGCATAGAGGGCAAGATAACTATGATCCAATTAATGTCAGAATACACATAATCCACACAAGCATTCTGTAATTACTTTTTTACCAAAGCCAAATCTCTTTCAGCTTCAGTGACAATTTTCTCAGACTATTTAAGTCCTGTCACCATTTAAGAACTTCAACAAATTATTCAGTTCATCATGTTTCATTCCAATAGTGGGTCACAAATTGGCAATTTCTTCTAGTAAACTTTGAAAATCATTAAGTGTCTTCAATCTATATTTTCTGATTTTTACCTTTTGAGGTCTAATTTTTTGTTGCCGTATTTTGTAACCTAAATGATTAATGGAATCTCCCCTTTGCATTTTTAAGGGCTATTTGTAAGCACCAATCATGCTTTTTTAACTTCCTGAAACATTTTCTCTGAAGTATCAATATTTGAATCAGCAAACAGATTGTCTTTCATGTAATGACAAATTATAGATTGTGGAAATTGTTAATATTTTTCTACTGGCTTTTGTTCAAAATACTGGCACAGCAAGGGGCTATTCAGCATTCCTTGAGAGAGGACCCTCCACTGATATCTCTTTATAGGCTGAGAATTATTGTAAGTGGACATTGTAAAGGTGAATTTTTCTTTGTCTTATTCTTATAAAGGTATTGTAAAAAAATTCTTTTAAATGTATAAATATAATAGGCCATTCTTTTGATAAAAGAAAAGGCAAAGGAATTCCAGACTTTAGAGAGCCCATTGGCTAGATCACCTTGTTTATCTATCCTAAATTTGTCACCATCCTCAACTTTCTAGTTTTCTTTTTAATAACAAATACTAGAGAATTCCAAGAGCTCATTGATTCTTCTATATGCTGAGCATTCAACTGCTCCTGTACCAGCTGCTCTTAGGTCTGCAATTTCTCTTTTGCCAATGGCCATTGATGAATCCATACAGGCTTATTTGTTAGCCATAAAGGAAATGTTAAAGGAAGTTCTGTGAGTATCTTTAAAAGATCATTAGCTCTTGTGCTTTGTTGCTATACAGCCTGGATAATTTGTGACTTTTTTTTTATAATACCTTCTAATATTTCCCCCCAAAATATGTGTTAGTTTATTGCTTATTTAAGTATTTGGAGTAATGTTAATCTATGTATTACATTAATGTAGTAAATCTCATCTCCACAAATTTACAGCAATGTTAACTGCATATGGCTTTAATATTCCTCTCTGTCTTTCTGGTCTACATGCTCAAGCCACTTTTCACTCTGTTTAACTTGAGATAACAACCAAAACACCCAAAACTGAACACTTACCTCCTGAAGAGGCCAATTTCAATGCCATGACTCTAAAGAACTTATTGATCCATCTACCTCTGTGTCCAATGAACCTTCAATAATAACATTATTTATTTGTACTTCTAATTTTGGCATTTGTTCATAATGAACATTTGCCAGAATAATTTTTTATATTTTTCTGAGTTTTTTCTATAGATTTTCTATCATTCACTGTAGTATATTTTATAAAAATAGGTTTTAATTTCTTTAATTTTTCTTGGGAGCTGTTTCCTCCATGATAGCAAAATAAGATTGTACTGGATTAGATATTGGGACTTTCGAAAGCCCTTTTTGGGCATTTCATGAAGGCAGATTGTTACTTTGTCTTTCCCTTGTTGACTGATATTCATTAGTCCAATGTCTAACTTTCCCCTACCTTCTGCCTACTCCAAGAGGGAGTGATTATTCCTCACAAAGGTACTGTTTGGAGGAATGCCTTGATCACAATTTTTTTGTATATACCCTTGCCTTCCACAATTATATCATTTAACATTTTGACTTTTGCTTATACTTCTAGAAATAACCTACCAAATTATCATCACCTATAAGAATCTACTTTAATTGTCTCATGAATCCAATTCCTCAAGGTTGCTGATGTTGCTTTTAATGGTCTTGTTATTTTTTTACATTGTGTATTACCATTTTCAAATGCTAGCAATTCAGTAATTATTTGCCTTGCTTCTGAATCTGGTACCATCCTATTTACTGCTGCAGATAATCTCTGCAAAAAGTCTGTAAAAGTTTCTATGGGCTTTGACTTATTTTGGGGGAGGATTCAGTTCTTTTTCCTACTTCTTTAATTCTAACCCAAGCATGTAGGGATGCCATGTGTCATAAATCTCAAGTGTGTTCATTGTATAGGGATTACTTTTCAATATCAACATAATCCCCTTTCCTATAAAGTTGGTCTTGGGATATGTCTATGCCTCTGGCTCTGCTTCTGTGTTCTATTGTTTTGGTCTCCTCCCTCCATTATGTTTTTCACTATGAAAGTAGCCAAACTTCCAAAACAACAGTAATCATATCTAATCATATAGTTAATCATCCAAGTAACTGGATCATACCTCAGGTGTGATCCAGTTATGTGAGTACCATAATTTAAAATTTGTTTTACAAATGTTGAATGTACCCCATATGTCTCAATGACTGCTTTGACTCTTCTTACTTTTAACATTTGTACCAGAGACCAATACACTTCTGTAAAATTTTATTATTTTTTAATTTTTAAAGGTTACTGGGTATATTAATGTTTGCTATCTGATAACCTTAGGCTGTTTTTGTGTAACCTTTTATGTCATTGCTGGGGTTTGTTCTTTATACTCTTCTGTTTGGGTTTGAATACCTTTGTATTCCTTCTTAGCAGACTTTTTAAAGACTTTTTTATTGGCATTCACATTAATTGGCTTCTTCAATGATAAAACAGGAGTCTAACAAAAATATTCGTAATAAGCAGTATGATGCTAATCCCATATACTCTATTTATCATTCTCTTTACTGGTTTCAATATGAAATCATCTAGAGATCCAGGACCCTCTGTTGCCTTAAAAAAAATTCCCCCTTTATTAAAAAAAATCTGATGCATTCAGCAATCTAGGTATCAGTGATCATTCAAATGAATGTGAAGTGGGACAGCTACTTAATGTGATAGCAGGCCAAGGAAGAGTCCAAAAAAGATCTGAAACCCACCAGGAGAAAGAGGCCACTGTGAATAAAACTTACCCAGGCAAAAGTGAAACGGAAAGAAGTGTGGCCTCATGGTGGGTCTGCCTAAAGCTGGAGGCTAACTCAGAACAGAAAGCCTAGCCAGCCACTAATTACTTTTCCAGCCATGGGTTGCTCTGGCAGGTAAGCAGCTTTTTGTGGGGGTGTAAAATTTGTGCCCCAAAGTTAGACACCAAGTGGTGCATTAATTCTGACTTTATTCAAAACAAAACAAAACAAAACAAAACAAAAAACAAACAAACAAAAAAACCTCAGAGCCAGATATTGAGAAAAGGCTGAAAAATCAGAGAGAGGAAACACCACAGTCAAATTTCATCCAGCTATCCTCCAGCTTTCTCACTCCTGGTCAATTTGGCTCCTCTGTTTTTCTACAACTACCTTAAGTATTTTTCTAGCCAGTTGTATCTCATCCAGGCTAGGATTAAAAGAGGGAGCTACTCTATTTCATAGTTCTATAAGTTTCTATAAGTTCCCTTGAACTCATAGCTTTTCCTATGCTGGGATTAAAGAGGTGTGCCATTGAAGCCAAGTTTTCTGGCCTTATTATCAAAGATCAAAAGCTCCTGAGTTATGTCTGCCAAGTTACTCATAGATTAAGAACTTCCTGAGCTATGCCTGCCTATTGTTTGACTGTGGGTTAATCTCTTGATATTTCAGGTTTTATTAAATGTGTAACATAAAACAACATTTCTCTGTCTCTTTGTTCTCTTTCTTCTATCTCTCTCCTTGCTGACTGTAGAATTCTTCAGCTGTTTGTTCAAAAATGTCTGTCCATCAAATAGATAATGAATTAAACTAGTAAAATTGTAAGCAAGCCACAGTCACATAATAATTTTACAAAATGTGTGGTCATAAAGTCTCTTCATTGTAATAGTACACACAAAAAAGGAGTTGATCCCAGGAGTGTGTTATTACTGCCATAGGTCTGATCATTCTTCTTGTTAGAAAAATGTTGACTTTGGGACTTTGGATTAAGAAATCAGTTTAATGTTTAACTGCTGTTTAATATGCTGTAAAAGTTGGAGCATGGATGACAGTAGTACTATGGATGATTTCAACTGTGGGAGTCTGGTTAAATGAGCTTCATGGAATAATTTTAGTATGTTGCCTAGGGATTATTCTTATAAAAATTTGGTAAACAATGTGGTTGCTTTTTGTCCTTTTCTGAAGATTTTGCCTTAGGCTAAAGTAAAGTGATTTGGAATAATTCACTTGGCAGAGAAAAATCTCAGAATAGTCTAGTCTATAAGTTCAATTGATTGGACAGTGTCAAACTCAGCTGGGTTGGGGTTTCTACATAGTAAATGTTAGGGGTAAGACAATATCCAGGGTTCAAGATACTGATTTCCTGATATTTGTCTTGGAGTGTCCTTGTAAAAGGAAAATAGATGTGTGTGTTGTCCTGGCTTGTATCACGTTTACAAAAAATCTTACTATTGGTTTTCAGACAACTCTGTCATCAGTGGTCTCTCTGGAGATTGATCATTGGGTATTACAGTCAAACTTGTGGGATACTTACCAAGAAAAGCTAAAAAGTAGTAGAACCAGCTCAAAGAACTGTGCTTCAATCAACTAAGCTACCTGGAGTTGGAGAGCTAAAAAGATTTATGTCATCATGTTGTGCCCTGGTCACAAGACCCCCAAGTAGAGAAGACTCAAAGTCTCCAAAATGCAAAAGCAAGGTTTTTGAAAATTATGAGTTGCTACCAGGATCTTGGTCTATCACACAGGCTTTGCAGTGGTCTGAGGAAGTACCTGCCTTTCTTCACGCTGTGTTTTCAAAGGCAAGATCACAAGGTTATACATTAATTAGGCGTCTTAGTATGAATACAATTCTTATTAGCTTTGAGAACTTTCCAGAATTCTTCTGTTACCTTAGCTGGCTATTTACCAAACCTTCACTAGATTATCTCCTGGGTCAGTAAATTCTATATTTAGTTTAACTGATATCAGATAGCACCCAAGGCTACCTCTCATGTTTATACTTTTTGGACTGTTTCAAACTGAAAATTGAGGTTCAAAAATAGAGGTGCTTCTCTGGCTTTCAATCACACAAGGAGATACAGAGCTTGGAGTTCACTCAGCTGTTTTTCAGTCTTGCTTTAATCCAATATTTCCTTACTGTGTTCTTTTCCCTATATTTTAGGATAGTAATGTATGTGATCTTCATTTAATTATAATTTTAAAGTGGGTTACACTTAAGAGATTATCATGAGTTATGGAAAAGTTTTTGGACTTTGAAACAAGTATAGGCTATGGAAATTTTGAAGTTTGGCTGAATGCATTTTTGTACTGTGATATGGCTACAAGCCTTTAATGATTAGGGAGTAAAATGTAATAGCTTGAAAGTAATGGTCCTCCTTGATGTGGTGGGAGGGGGAAGGAACCTTGAATAAGGATATACATGGATAGAAAATGTAACTTCTTTATTCATAATAAAAAAGAAAAAAAACTCACAAAATGAAAACAATATGTGGAAATGATTAAACTCTCTAACCTTAAATAAATAATTAGTAATAAAATTTTCTCAATTACAATGTAACTGGTAATTTTTATCATCAATGATTCCATATTTATTATTACCAGAAAATATTGTATAATATAAAATTCAGACTGGCAAGCATTTTGTTTTTTAAATATAATTTTATATTAAAAGTATTTCTTTGAAAAAAAGAATGTAACGGTCCTCAATGAAATTAACTCGATTAAAAGGCATGGCCTTTTTGGAGGATGTGTGTCACTGTGGGGCAAACTTCTCAAACTTCCCTCAATGTGAAAGTCAGGCTGATACTTGTTGCCTGCAAGATACATCACTCTAAGCTCCAGCACCATGCCTGCTTGCATGCTGTATGCTCTTGTTGTGTCCAGAGTTTAGAACCTCAAAAACAACTTCCAGAGACCTGGTCCAATGCAAGACAAGTTTCTTTATTGACAAGCTAGCTTGGATTATTCCATCCCTCCATCCAATACAGCAGTATAGTAGGAATGACCCTGAGTTACATCAGGCTAGGGTTTTTATTGAGGGGAGCGTTCTAGGGTCTTCAGAGCTTGGGGGTTACAGTCCTTTGATTGGTACAGGATCAGTCTAGAGGTAACTGTTATAAATTCATTGGCTGCTTTAAATTCTAGAGATGTCTCCACATTCAGTAGTGGTCCTTAAGTTTTACCTTGATCAGCAGATCAACAGTTGTATACCTGGAGAATATATGTTCTATTAGTGATGTCCCTTTCCAAAGAAGGGAATGTTTGGAATGTCAGATATTTTTTTTATTTGCTGGCTCCTCCCTGGATGATATCTGCTCATAGACCTGTAGCCCCACACTCCTACTATGATCATATACTATTGAACCTCTGAAACTATAAGTGAGCCACACTCATCTAATGTTTTCTTTATGAGTTGCAATGGTCATGGCATCTCTTCACAGTAAGAGTAAAACCTTAACTAAGAGAGGTACTAAAACACTCATTTTCTATTCAGTTCAATGGCTAAATAAGAATATCTCTATTCTTTGTAGTAAGGTTGTCTGGAATGCTTGAAACACTATGAGTTGTTCCAAAATTGCTTCATGTGAGAGAACACAAATTTTACAGAGAGATTAAAACTTAAATTAACAAAGAGCAGCATGATTATGTCAACCAATGGCACCAGAGAATTATGAACCAGGAAAGTCAAGACTACACATTGGCTCTATGAGAGTCATTCTTTAGCAGTTTGATTCCAGACAACCATTTTATCTTAAAAAAGAAAGTTACTGATAATTGAAATTGAGAATGTAGCAAAACAAACAGAAAACTCATGAAGAAATAGTGAATAGAAATTTTGAGAGAGAAATTGTACTCTCAAAATGACCTTTCTGTAAGGTTGATCAACTGATTAGACCCCTTAATGACTATAGTAAATTTGGAAACACCTGGAACCAAATTATTTTGAGCTATCTTTTTAACTATTTTTTATGCATTTTTTGCCCTTCTCTCTATCTGACTTAATGTCTTTGTGACCATTAGGTAGCTAATTTGAAATGTTCACACAAAATATAAGTTCTTTAAGTAGACAAAAAGCTAAAAGTGCTGCCAGACAGTACCTGAGACCTATAACAGGTCTCTCTACTTTGCTTTAGCCCACATATCTACTGATGGCAACATTGTACTTGACAAAAAAAACAACACCTTCATTTATGATATTTTCATGCTGCTACTGAAAATGCTTCAACAAACTGCTTCCGTGTTTGCACATTGATATTGAGGTCACCTAAAGTACCTTCTTAGTCCCATATTATTCGTATTGGCTCCAAAATAAACTCCCTCTTCTCTCCTTTTGAGGTAAGAACTGTTATTTTATTCATTGTTCTTGTTTTTTAATCAACAGAAACCATTGAAGAAATAGCTTAAAAGAGAAAGCAGCACAAAGAAGCATCCTTTGTTATTACAGAAAAGCTTCTTTTTCATATTTAAAAGAATTTTTTACTTCTAAGTAAACTTCTAGTGGTTCTTAGGTACAAGTACTGTTGTCTTTGGATGTTCTTATCCCTATAATAACTCAGAAGTGAATCTTATATTTTAAAAAATAACTTTTATCTTGTTGATGAAATAACCTGTAATCCACATCAAGAAGGTACAAAAACCTAAAACATATTGATATCCTTGAAACAGAAATGTCACTAAAATATGATTATATGGGACAATTTACAAAGTTGAAGCCAATAAATATATTTCACTTTACATTTGGTCATGCACATGTATAGTGTTTCTTACACAAGTTCATTAACAACACTGAGTTTTCAATTAAGGCCAAGAGTGAAGTTCGATATTGCAAGTAAAATCAAGATTTCTAAAGTATTACATTAGATCTTTCCTGGAGTAGCTTACTGGCCATTTATAGACACTTAAATGTGTTATATCAGTGTACCTTGTGCATTAAGTCATCTCTAAGGGCACCAATCATTAGAGTTGAAGACCCATTTTGCAGTGTTTTCTGTCATTTGTGTGGTCAAAATTCTCTTGTTTATAATAAAGGTGAGGGAATTCCTTTTTCAATACTCTGGTTTCTATACTCATAGCAAAAACTGCCCCTATAAAATAATCTTTCTTGAGCATGAGTAACTTGTTCCTAAGGTAGTTGATTGTTATGTACCCTGAATATATACTTCCTGAGTTAAACTTATCTATATTTTGTGCTAATTCTCATGTATACAATTATTTTATTATGCCTTTTAAACTATCTTCCTTTTATTCCTAATAAGGAACTTAAAATTAAATTTAATTGTTAAAGTAATTATAGCTTCTCGAGTCCTGTAGCTCTATTGGCTTCTTTGTAACATCTACAACAGATTGTCTTATAATGTAATAATCTAGGGATTACTGCCAAGTTGAACATTTAATAACCAGTATTAATTGAAAAGTTAATCATATACATGCGAATTTTAAGTTTTAGTTTTTATAAATCTTTAAGGGACTTATCTGTTCTGCAATCTGTTTAGAGTTTGAACATATTCTATCTTATTTGCTAACTTAAATTTGAGAAAAAATTTTTCTGGTTACCTGATAATGCTGGGAACTCAGATTTTATTTTGAGTTTGTAATCTTATTAATAAAATATTTAAAAATGAACTTGAAGACACCTGACTCAGTCTTGATGTTGGGGTGAGAAAAGCAGATCTGCCCTGAGTGGATGTTGAACTAAGCCACATTGGAACCTGGGGACCTCCTGTCCTTGCTGGAGAGAAGATGAAGTGATAGGGAGAAGAGAGAGTGACTGGGAGGGGAAGGAGGTGGAAAAGAGTTTGAACAAGGGGATACATGGAAAAAAAATTATAACTTAGTTCAGTCTCCCCTCCCGGCAAATCCAGTTTTGTCCCCCCTCCCTCAAGAGTGAGTCAGGTGTTCCTATAGGTGTAGTGGGATCCAAAGGGTCAGTACAGGGTGTTTCTGATCCCAAACTGTTTAGTGGTTGTGGTTTGCAGATTGGGCATGCTTGGCTTTTTTCTTGTTAGTTTGTTTAGAGACCACTAATGAGTGAGTATATCCCTTGCTTATCTTTCTGGGTTTGTGATACCTCGCTCAGAAGGATATTCTCCAAATCCATCCATTTGCCTGCAAATTTTAGGATATCATTTTTTCCTACTGCTGAGTAGTATTCCATTGTGTAGATGTACCACAGTTTGTTAATCCGGATCAGTGGGACCATGGGACTGTCTGCAGCCTGCCCAGGGTGGGGATGGGGAGTTGTGGAGAAAGAAAAAATGACATGATGTGGCAGGAGGGGGAAGGGACCTTGAATAAGGATATATAGGGATAGAAAAAAAAATCCAGAGGGAAAGCTGAACACAAAGTAATTTTATGTGTAGCAAATTATTAGCATTATCACCCTTGATAAGTCATGCATCTGATTTTCATTTTCTTTATAGTTATTGTTAACTTATCAGCATTTTAAAGTCAATTTACTGTTTTTCTTGATAAATAGAAAATAAGTATATATATATGTAACTTTATTAATAATATTTATTATTATAAAAGAATGAACTTGATGAAGTAGATCTTCAGTTAATATCCACTACTATTCATGCAAAAGACCAAGGTTTGGCAGTCACCAATATTTCAGTAACACAAGTTCTAAGGAATCCAATAATTTCATTATATCTCCATGACCTTGTGTATATGTGGGAGACAAATACATACACTCAGTACACCCATACTTAAAAATAAATTAGAATTAATTTCAAAACAAATTTCAGAAGTGATACCCATGAAAATTATATATTCTGACTGTCTAAATAGAGTACCAATAAACATGTTAACATAGATAGGGGAAAGCTCATGAGGCCTCAATCTTAAATAGATTTACAGGTAACTGAGAAATACAAAGAATGGTTATAATTTTGCTTATACTAGACCATACCAGTGCATCATAAAAAAGCCAATAGGTCAAATTTAAAAATATATAAATACAAGGTACATTACACAAACCAAACAGATTGTGTTGATACATTTAGGATTTTATACATACACATAGGTGTATGCATAAAGAAACCAGAATCTCACAAATCCCTGGCGCATAGCAGACTAAGAGGTGAGTGGCACCCTGCCAGGGCTGAGAGGAGACCACAGTCTTCATTACCAAGAGGGAAGGACACAGCCTTTGGAAGCCTTACCATACCCAGCATTGCCCTAAACCCAAGCCAGCTAGGAAAGCACTGCAAGCCCAAAGCCCCAGCAAAAGCCAACCTTCTGGACACCACAGAGACAAAACCCTGCTTCACCTAAAGTAACATAGTCACATGCTAATCCCAGAGACCTCCACAACAATCAGAAACCACAGAGCCCTGACCCACAGCAGACTAAAAGACTAAGAAAGTATACTACCTTCAAGTGTACCAAGTGCACAGATTTAAACCGAGAGGCTTCCAGAGACACAGAAACAATCAGAATACACTGCACCAAAATTAGCTATCTGATATTCAGACAAATCCTGTAGTGAACTGAAAAATCAATGGTTAGATGCCAGCGCAAGAATACATAAAACAACATAAAGAACAACACAACACACCCAAAGGAATATGGTGGTTTTACAATATCAAGAGTTGAGCATGATAATGCCAAAGAAACAACTTTAAAGCAACATTATGAAGATAATAAAGAATTAAAATATAAAAAATTCTGAAAATAATAGAAAACATGCAAACAAATAATTGGAACAGATTAACAAATCACTGAGAAAAACTATGAAAAAGAAGTTAAACAGGTGAAGAAAACATATCAAGATTTAAAAACTGAAATAGAAGCAATAATGAAAAAAACCAACTGGAACTACAAATGCAAGCTTAACAAACAAAATATAAAAGATGGAAGTTAGAATCTCTGGAGGTGAAGATTCAATAGTGGAAATAGTTATAGCAGTCAAAGAAAACATGAACTCAAAAATTTCATGACACAAATATCCAGAAAATATGAGACACCATGAAAAGAACAAACCTGAGGATAATTGTAATTGAAGAAGGAGAAGAATACCAGCTCAAAGGTATAGAAAATATATTCAACAAAATCATGGAAGAAAACTTTCTTAAAGGAAAAATGCTTATAAAAATACAAGTAGCTTACAGAACACAGAAGAGATTAGACCTGCAAAAGTGTCTACATACTCCATAATAATCAAGCCACTATACCTCAGAAAAAAGAAAAAAATACTAAGAGCTACAAAGTAAAAATGCCAAGTTACCTATAAACCAGACACATCAAAGTAACAGCAGATTACACAATGGAGAAAATGAAAGTCAAGTCCTAGTCAGATGTTATACAAACACTAAAAATCATAACTGCCAGCCCAGACTACTATACCAAGCAAAACTATCAATCACCATAGATAGAGTAGAAAAGATATATTATGACCAAAACAGATTTAAACAATACCTATCCACAAAATCCAGAAATACAGAAAGCAGTACAGGGAAAAATTCAACCTAAGGAAACCAGGTACCCTAACAAGATGGATAGAAAATCATACTCCATCCTTCTGCTGAATACACACTTCA
>PVIH01010353.1:19195-76111 GCA_004025045.1 Sigmodon hispidus
AAAAAAAAAAAAAAAAAAAAAAAAAAAAAAAAAAAAAAAAAAAAAAAAAAAAAAAAAAAAAAAAAAAAAAAAAAAAAAAAAAAAAAAAAAAAAAAAAAAAAAAAAAAAAAAAAAAAAAAAAAAAAAAAAAAAAAAAAAAAAAAAAAAAAAAAAAAAAAAAAAAAAAAAAAAAAAAAAAAAAAAAAAAAAAAAACCACAAGCTCAAAGGTGAAGTTTGGAAACAATCTGTCCAATCTGATAGGCCTATGAAACAAGCTCTTGCAGATATCCTAATATTTAACAAATAATAATCTTCAAAATAAAATCAATCAAGAGAGACGAGAATGGACATTATTTACTTCTCTCAGGAAAAATCCACCAAAATACAGTCTAAATTCTGAACATTTATATCCCTAACACACAGCCACCTACATTTGTAAAAGAAATTCTTCTAAAGCTTAAAACTCATATCACACACTACACGTTAATAGAGGGAGACTTCAATACCCAACTCTCACCAATGGATAGGTTTACAAGACAGAAACTCAACAGAGAAGTAAGAACCTCAGGAGGCATCCCCACCCTTAACTTCAAGTTATACTATAGACCTACAGTAATAAATACAGCCTTGTACTGGCATAAAAAAAGACTTGGGGTTCAATGGCATTGAAATAAAAACCCTGACATTAACCCACACATGTATGAACACCTGATTTTAGAAAAAGAGGCCAAAAATATTCAATGAAAAAAAAAGATAGTATCTTCAACAAATGGTGTTGGCATAGCTGGAGGATAGTGTGTAGAAAAATGCAAATAGATCCAAACATACCACCCTGGACAAAACTCAAATCCAAGTGGATCAAAGACCTCAACATAAGCCCAGTTACAATGAACTCGATTAGAAAAGAAAGTGGAAATTACCCTTCAATGCATTGGCACAGGTGACCACTTCCTAAATATATGACCAGTAGCACAGATACTAAGATAATATAATAATCTTCAGATAATAATCAATTAATGGGACCTCCTGAAACTGAGAAGCTTCTGTAAGTCCAAGAACACAATCAATAAGACAAAATGACAGCCTATAGAATGGGAAAAGATATTCACCAACCCTGCAAGTGACAGAGGATTGATCTCTAAAATATATAGAGAACTCAAGAAACTAGAGCCCAAAACATTGAATAACCCAATCAAAAAATGGGTTTCAGAACTAAAAAGGGAATTCTCAGCAAAATTACAAATGGCTGGAAGGCACTTAAAAAAGTGTTTAACATCTTTAGCCATCAGAGAAATGCAAATCAAAACAACTTTGAGATACTACCTTACACCTGTCAGATAGGCTAAAAAACACAGATGACAGCATATGTTAGAGAGGTTGCAGAGCAAGGGAAGCACTCCTCCATTGTTGGTGGAAGTGTAAGCTGGTTATCCCACTCTGGAATGCAGTATAGTGATTTTTCAGAAAACTAGGAATCAATCTTCTCAAAGACCCAGTAATACCACTACTGGGCATATACCCTAAAGATGTACATTCGCAGCAAATGCATTTGCTCAGCTTTGTTCACAGCAGCATTATTCGTAATAGCAGGAACCTGGAAACAACCTAGATGCCAGTCAACTGAAGAATGGATTAACAAACTGTGGTGGTACATCTACACAATAGAGTACTACTCAACATTAAGAAAAAAATGTATCCTAAAATTTACAGACAAATGGATGGATTTGGAAAATATCCTACTGATTGAGGTGTCACAAACCCAGAAAGATAAGCAGGGGATGTACTCACTCATTAGTGAACTCTAAACAAAACAGCAAAAAGCAAAGCATGCCCAAGGTGCAAACCACAACCCCTGAACACCTTGGGATCTGAAACACCTTGGACTGGCACCTTGGATACTACTCCCTCTAGAGGAACACCTGACTCAGTCTTGATTTTGGGGGGAGGAAACTGGATCTGCCAGGAGTGGAGGCTGAACTGAGCAATATTGGGACCCTGGGACTTCCTGCCCTTGCTGGGAAGGAGATGGGGTGATGTGGAGAAGAGAGAGTGACTGGAGGGGGTGGGAAGGGAAGAAACCTTTAACAAGGATGTACATGAACAGAAAATGTGACTTTATTCATAATTAAAAAAGAAACAAAGCAACCACAATAAAGAAAATTAAATCAATTTTTTTTGCATTACATTTTTCTATATAGTTGTACAGTGAGTCACACAGTATATCCTTTAGCCCATGCAATTTTATTTGGTAGTGTTAACTGCAATAAGTTTGTCCGGTTGGAATCCTCTGGATTCTGCTACATACATGATACTGTACCTTCACTGGGACTCCTTTTGAATATCCTATTGTTGCATTGTGTAATAAGGATCCTATAGCTTTGGATGTTTATGTCTAACTCCTTCACATACTACAGCAGTTCATAGATGAGATGGATATTTTAGTAGACTACCTAGTGGTTTTGTTTTGTGGTCTGGGTTATAGCTATTTGGTCAGCCTGCCAGTTTTCCCTCATTACCATCCTTCAGGCTAGCTCTCCAAGAGCTCCCAAGCTAGATCACCCAATGTAAAAGACAAGAAGAAATGATGTCAGTTCTCCTGCTCTCATATCCTCAGGTCCTGTTCTCATGCTGTCATGGCTACTTCTACTATTTTTCCTAGACCATGTGCAGGGCTACCTCTCTGAATTGCTTCACTTGGTGAGGCTCAGGGCCAGTGTTCTGCCTGCTCAATCCCTAGAGAGTCCACCAAAGACAGAGATGTCCAAAATACAACAGCATGGCTTATTATCAGCACAATACAAGCCAGGCAGGGAGCTCTCATTCCATGCACCTGACAAAACAAGGCTCAGGGCCAGTGTTCTGCCTGCTCAATCCCTAGAGAGTCCACCAGAGACAGAGATGTCCAAAATACAACAGCATGGTGTATTGTCAGCACAATACAAGCCAGGCAGGGAGCTCTCATTCCATACACCTGACACAGCAAGGTCTTACAGAGACAAAGAGGTGAGAAGCATTATCCCTCCCCCTAAATTTCATAAGCTGTTTAAAGGCAAAAACCACAAGACTGGGTTACTTTGGGACAAGTGTGTAAGTGTACTGCTGATTGGCTTGTGCTTAGGGACTTTCCACAGTTTAATATTTCTAGATCTCACCTTTGTGGGGTAGCCACTTTACTAGCATTTGATTGTCTGCCTTAGGGTTGGATAATCCTGTGGTTTGCCCACAAGACCTGATGTCCTTAGATATTGCTTCACTTATTCTTTTTGGAAGTGGGGAAGGCCCTCCAAGGAATATGAAACTGCACTTAATTTTATCTTTATAATATAAAATGGAGTTTCTTAAGCTAAGCTTACTTTCTTTAGCCAGCTCTTCAGATTTCAGTTCTACCCAGGTCAGCTTCCTGAACAGTTGTCTAAGATTCCTGACACCATGGAAGGCAATGTGGATGCCCAGGATTTAGGCCCACAACTAGAGCCATGTGGGGGTTAGAGAGCCATGCTGCCATTGGAGCCATAATAATCTAAGTGACCTGCACTGCCAATCATGGCCATAGTGATAACCAGGCCTGGGTTGCCACCATGGATCATATCTTGATCCATTGTCTTAACACAGGTTGTGTCTATATTGATGTGTATAGCTCATAGCACCAATAACAAAGTATTTTCTTGGTTTTGTTAGTCTCAAAGATGTTAAGATGTAAAATAAAATTTAATTTCTTTAAAACCCTGTTTTTCTAAAAACTCATATCACAATGTATATAGTCAATATTTATTTCTGACTTTTAGCAACTTCATCTTAGAACTCCAGTAAATTTTGTTTATACTCACAAATTATATTGTTAGTAAGGTAATTTAGATGTATATTATATCACTAAAATAGATGTATATATTCTCTCCACTTTGGTCTTGTATATTGTCATTAAATTCCTCAGCTATGTAATGTATTTTTTCCATTTACTGGATCTATTAGAAGAAGCTTAAGTGAAATAGAATGAGAATTTAGAAAGGTAGACAGTTTTCTAAACCTATCATTATTATGAAAATGACAAGATTCCAAAAGATCACCAACTTTTAGAGCCTACCCATAGTAAAGTTACAGTCAAAAATATATTTGTTACTACGTTTTTATTCTACATTCAAGACATTTTAATCATATCTGATAAACATTTAATAAGCCACCAAGTAAGATTTTAAAATGTTTTTTAAAAGTATGAACACAAGTGAACAAGATAGATTTATTAGGCCTTTGAACAGTTAAATCCACTTTTAACTATGGCAAATTAACATCATATTTTTATTTGAAAATTACTTTAAATCATTTTTCGTAAGTCTTCCAACAAAAATAAGTTTTGGCCTCATAGGAGTGTCTCATTACTTGAGAGACTAAATATATAGCCTTATAAATGGGATTATCTACTTTAAACATAAGGGAAGGACAAAATGAACCTGAAAAAAACACTGTGCAGTGACAAAAAAAAATGTCAGTAAGTCCTTGTTGACAGTGTAAAAGAGAGCATGTGACAGAACCAAGACAGTAGATTAAGATTTCAACATGATGAGGATGAAGCATTAGAAAAAGTCTTAACTAAAGCCTGAAAAGAAGTTTCATTAAGTGAGTGATTAATCCAGAAAGTGAGACATGCATGTCAGGCAGGAGGCTACACAGCATCTTTCATGTCTGAACCAAATCTTTGCAGAGTATCAGACCAGTCCTCAAGACAGAGAATCCTGACTTATTTAAATGACACTTTAAGGGTGATAAGTTTCATACTATATGACTTAGTTCAGGATAGCATATATGGCAAAGAGCATGCAGGGGTCAAACACAACAAGTTGAGAGTGGCCAATTAGTAGGACAGATGGGCGTTTAATTCTTCTTACAGAGACAAAGAGGTGAGAATCATTACCTGATTAAGAATATGAGATCAAACTAAAAGTGCAGGAATATCTTGTTCTGAAATGTGGGTAAAATGGTGGACTAGAGTTACTGATAATAGAAGCTTGGAGCTCCAGTGGCGCAATCGGTTAGCGCGCGGTACTTATAATAGAAGCTTACATTTAAAAAAATTAAGAGAAGTAATGTGTTCTAGGCTTTTTCAGACACCTTTGATTGGTTAGAAAGATTTAAAGAGATTCAAAACAGGATTATTACCGCTTGAAAAGCTTCCCAATAATTATAGGGGAATACTGAGATATTATTGGTACCTGATGAGATTTTCAGGTTCATGTGTCCCTGCAAAAAAGAAATTGAAATTGTATAGCAACACATGCATAGTACTAGAAGGAGAGACAGTTGCTTAAGGAAGAAATCACTACTAGTATAGGATATAGGCTAGACCTAAGGGAAGAAGCAAAAGGTCAAAATTCAATGTCTAGAGGATTGTAGCCTAAATCATTTGCACAGTTTTTTACCAGGTTGTACCCTGAAGGTATTTCCAGCCCAATCTAGGCAAAATGAGAAACAGCTGACTCAAATGTATAAAAACATTCCCAATTCCTTTCTCTAAAATACAGTGAAGCCAGAAGGAAAATCTCTGTGGACTCTTTCAATAACCAATTGATTATGTGATTAGTGTAAACTGATGGGAATGGCTTTATTCGATGAGAAACATTTTTATCTATTTAAAAGGTAGTTACAAAAGAAATTAGACAACTTGAGTACAGACTTTATTTACACAAGAGGATCAAATCCACATCATGCTCCCAAGCACTGTGTTCTTATGTATAAATTATATTCATATACATTATATACATACATATAACCAAGCTTAATGTTTCCATGTATTTATGCTAGAGATATGAAGACTTGTAATTTTTCCATGCAGCATTTCTGCTTTATAATATGTCTAAAAGAAGAGGAAATAAAAGGCTTACTTTTGAACACAGGCTGAAACCAAACAAAATGAAAATAAACTAGAAAAGTTTTATTTTTTGTGAAATGATAAAATTCATATGTAATGTGTTGTAAATATTCATTTTACAAAATCATTACAAAACCTAAGAGAATTAAATTTATAACAATATTCCAAGATACGATTTGTACTTAGATTTATGAATCTCCAGTCTTCAATTTTGCTTTGATTAAATTGAAAAGCTGTTTTCCCACTTTAATTTAAAACTATTTTCAGAGGGGCTAGAAAGATAACTCTACATGTAATTGCACTTGCTTCTTTTTCAGAGGATTTTATTTTCAGTTCCCAGAACCCACATCAAGCAACCCACATTTAGTAACTCCTGTTTCAAGGAATGCAAATCCTTCTTTTTGTCTTTGGGGCCACAGATGTAGGATACATTCATACTGGTATACACACAAACATGATTAAAAATAAATCTTTAAAAGAAACAAAATAAAATTTCTCTTACACAGCACTGAAACTCATGTAATTTATAATAGCCTAATTAATTTTTTATCTTCATTTCTCATTAGCACCTTATATCTTATGGGTTATAACATATAGTAGGTAAAGATATACTTCAGATGCTTAACATGTGTGAAAACTTGGGATCAATGACATAGCATCACATGATATAATAATTTAATATATGTCATTAATCACAGTATAGGGAGTCAGAGACAGGAGTATCAGAAGCTCAAGATCATTCTCTACTACTTAGTGAGTGAGTTCAGTAACAGTCTGGGCTACATGAAACTCTGACTCAAAAATTGTCAGGGACCAAGACCCTGGCTTGATCCTCTAGGCCTCTAGCTAAAGGCTCCCGTGGGAACTGACTGAGAAACCAACCAGTGAGTCAGCACAATGTTCTCCCAAGAAGAATAGACATTCTCCCAAGTAAAATAGATGTTCTCCCAGGTAGAATAGATGTTTTTCCCAAAGTAAAAGAGATGTTCTGGTTTGCTTCACAGTAACAGAGAAGTAACTCTAAAGAATAGAATAACAGGAACATTCTGTGGCTAGGTTGTGTAGCAGTCCTCCCTTAAAGGTAGTTCTAAAGAATAGAATAGCAAGAATATTCTATGGTTAGGTTACCTAGCAACTCTCCCCTGAAGCAAGACCAGTCACCCTTTTACCCTGCCAATATCCTGCTCCCCTGGCCAGCTTCCTGCAGGTGTTTGAAGATTGCCCCCTCCCCATATTCTACTATATAAGCATGTTTAGAATCGTAATAAAACTGCAGCTCCATCAGAATCCTGTTTGACCTGCTGCCTTCCTTTGCGTCTCCCTTCCCTTCATTCTCTCTCATAGGTGGTCTCCCGTGTTGATGCCCCGCGGGCCGGGGCAAAAAATCAGTTCAAATTAATAAAAAAAAAAGACCTACTCTATCTAGATCTAGAACAATAGGTTAATCAGATGTTACAATCATATGGTTCTGAGTTCTATTCCCAGAATATACAAAATACTAATCAAGTCTAGTGATACACTCCTGTAATCATACTTCAAAAGAGACAGATGGAGGTGGATATCTGGAGCTTTCACAGCCAGTCAAATGTAATCACAGAGTTTCAAGCTAATCTAGGAAGCTGACAAAAGTTATACGGCTAATGAATACTGCAGTGGGATTATAGTATGTTGTATATATTTGTCCCACCTATGGGTTTAATAAAAGCTGATTGGCCAAAGGCAGTCAGGAATTGTGGCAGGGCTACCAGGCTAAGAAATCTTGGGAACATCTCAGAGCAGAGACAGATGCCACATAATTGCTAGAGATGCCAGGAGAAGCAAAGGAAATGCTGCTGAGAAAAGGTACCTAGACGCATGGCTGAACAAAATTGGTTGATTTCAGATGAAGGAGTAAGCAATACATGCCTGGGCCCTAGTTTGATCAGCACAAAAATAATATAAGCCTGTGTGTAATTACATGAGGGTAAGTGGTGCTGAGTATAGGTCAGAACCTTGAGGCCAGGCTGGAAAGTCCAGGCCAAAAACTTATTACAACAGAATACATAAAGGAAGGTTGGCCTCTGGATGACACACTTACATACCCAAATATATATGTATACCAGCACCAGCAAAAACAGCCACATGTGCATGCACAAATTTACAAAAAGATGTTTGTGTGTGTATTATACTATATCCACCTCTAATTGTTCACTTATTTATGTATATGTTACTTTACTTATCATTTATTTTATTGACTGAGCACCTCAAATTAAATTGTTGTTAAAGAGAAGAACATACTTTTGCATTAAATTTAAAAGTCCTTACATATGTCCTAATCACTATTCTATTACGATGAAGCAATCCCATGACCAACATAGCTCTTATAAAAGAAAACATTTAATTTTGGCCTTTATTACAGTTTCAGAGATTTAGTATCATCAGGGAGCCTAGACATGACCTCATCCTGATCTGCAGACCAACAAGACTCTGAAATTGGCATAGACATTTGAAACCTCAAAGCCCACCCACAGCAACACAATTTCTCCAATAAGTCCACACCTCATAATCCTTCTAATCCTTTCAAATAGTGCTACTCTCTGGTGAGTAAGAATTCAAATAAATGAGCGTATGTATTCTAATTTTATTTAAACAAGCACAGTATATATTCCAAGGTTTTCTCAAACTCAAATTCCCTATGTAGCCAACATTGGCTTTGAACTGAAATATCTTTTTGCCTCAGCATCTTGTTTACTTAGATTATAGTAATAAATATCCAATTTAATACATACTTTAATATTGGAATATAAGCATAAATGAGTGTACAAATATATCATCACAGCTATCCTATAATTACTGTTTTCCTAATATGCAGCCATACATAAAATGGATAGAGTAATTTTTGCTTTGTTGTGAAAATATAAAATTTTAAATTTATATAAATTTTTAAGCACAACATATTCTAATTTTACTATTTTCCTCTACTGATTTTTTTGGTGATTTTATTAACATTTTCTTTTCTCTTTTATGATTTATGAGCACTGTTAATTTTACTATGCCTTAGCACTTTTGGTTACTGTTTACATTAAATTATTTGAGTTACTTTTGGTGATTTATGATAAGCAATATGTTTTTGATTTTATAAATATGACTATTAGAATTATCAATAATTAAAAATTTCTCAAATATATTGTATCTCTTATAACAGGTGGTCATTGACATATACCAAAATATTAAAAACTTTTTTCATTTGAACAAAATGTTTTCAATAAACTCAAAATATAAATATTTCATTAAAAATAAATTTTTAATTTTTTATGTTCAATTCTACTTCTATTTTCATTCATTTTTAATTTATTTGGAAATATATATTTGTTTAAATGCTAATTTTGACTTGATCTGAAAATTTCCTTAAATTCTTTTAATAAATTCTAAAATTATTTAAAACCATTTTACTGTATGTAGCTTTCCCCTACCACCATCCTCCCATCAAATCCTCAGAGAAGATAAGGACTGCCAGGGTGATTCAATATAGACTCGCATGTCCAGTTAAGGTAGGATCAAGGTCCCCCTCCCCAGTATCAAGACTGAGTAAAGTGTTCTTCTGTAGGAACTGGGCTCCAAGAAGCCAGTTCATGTACTAGGAACTAATTCTGGTACCACTACCAGAGGCCTCATAAACTGCCCAAGCCATTCAGCTGTTATCCACATTCAGAGGGCATTGCTCAGTTTCATGAAGGTTCCCTATTCTCTAGCTTTCAATTCAGAGTCAGCGAGATCCCAATAATTTGAGTTGAAGAACCAGAGAAGCACCTCCATTTTGGGGCAAAAGTCCCTGAACACCAGTTTGAAACAGGGTTCAGTTCTGCTGAAGTACAAAGAACAAACAGGAGGTAGCCTAGGGCCTATCTAATAGCAGCTAATTAACAATGTAATATCCAAGCACTAGACATAGACTAGGGCCATTTGATAGTCAAAGAATTTTCCAATCCAGGAGATAGGCTAGGGAGGAAGGTTTGACAAACAGCTGTCTACAATAACAGAGGAAATCTGGAAAGTCTCCCGGAAATGAGCTAATTAGAATTGTATTGGTAATAAGATTCCTTATTGATACCTTGTGGCTTTTGCTTTTTAAACCCAGCTTGCAGAAGAGAGGGCACCTCCTCTGGCCACAGCCAGGATTGCACCTTATGGGGTTCCTTTTTGTGATTTGCATTTCAATTAAACTTGATTTTGCATTTTGGAGAGTTTGCATCTCTGTTGGTCTCTGAGGGGTGGTCTTGCTACCAGAGCACAACATGTTCAGCGGTCTCTATGGATTTCCTCATCATGATCTTTACCCCTTTGCTCATATATAATTGCATTCAATTTGTAGTTTGCTTTTGGTAAGATTGCCATTTCTACTATTTTGATCCTACTTATCTGAGACCATTGGGGATCTTTCCATTTTCTGATATCTTCTTCAATATCATTTTTCAATGCCTTAAATTTTTGTCAAACAGGTCTTCCACTACTTTGGTGAGAGTTTCCCCAAATATTTGATGTTATGTGTAGGTACTATAAAGGGTAATATTTCCCTGACTTCTTCTTCAGTCCTCTTATCACTTGTGCATAGAAGGGATTCTAATTTTTTTTTTGAGTTAACATTGTATTCTGCCACATTAATGAAGGTGTTTTTCAGCTGTGTGAGTGCCCTGGTAGAATTTCTAGGGTCTCTTATATTTGTTATTATATCACTTGCAAGAAGTGACATTTTGAACTCTTCCTTTTCAATTTCTGTCTTCTTCTTCCTTTGTTGTCTTCTCATTGTTTCTATAACTTCAAGTACTATATTAAATACATATGAAGAGAGTAGATAATGTTGTCTTGTTCCTGATTTTATTGGAATTGCTTTGAGTTTCTCTCCATTTAGCTTGATGATGGCCATTGGCTTCCTGAATATTGACTTTACTATGTTTAGTGTGTTCCTAGTATTCCTGATCTCTCCAAGACCTTTATCATTAAGGAGGATTAGATGTTGACAAATATTTTTAAGTCTATAAAGAGATAATTATGTGATTCTTTTCTTTCAGGTTGTTTATATGTTGGATGAGATTGATGAATTTTTATCTTTGAACCATCCCTGCATCTCCAGGATAAAGCCTACTTGATCTTGGTGGACGAATTTTTTGATATGTTCTTAAATTTGATTTGGTTTGTCAGTAGTTTATTCAGTATTTTTACATCAATATTTGTAAGGAAGATTGTTTTATAATTCTCTATCTCTGTTAGATTTTTGTGTGGTTTGAGTAACAGTGTGACTGTAGCCTCATGTAAAGATGTTGGCAGTGTCCTCTCTGTTTCTACTGTGCGTAACATTTTGAGGAATGTTAGTATTAGTTCTTTGAATTTCTGATAGTATTCTGTACTAAAATTGTTTGGATTTTTTTTTTTTTTTTAGTTTGGAGACTTTTAAAAACTGCTTCTACTTCCTTAAGTCATTTAGATAATCCTGATTTAATCTTGGTAAGTTGTATCTGTTCAGAAATTTGCCCATTTCTTTTAGCTTGTCCAATTTTGTGGAGTAAAGATTTTTGAAGTATGCCCCAATGATTCTCTAGATTTCCTTGTGTCTGTTGTTATGTCCCCCTATTCATTTCTGATTGTGTTAATTTGAATATCCTCCCTTCAGTTTTCTTTGTTTCAATAAAGGTTTGTATATCTTGTTAAGTTTCTCAAAGAACCATTTTTTGTTTCATTGATTCTTTCTATGTTTCAATTTTATTGATTTTTGGCTCTGAGATTGATTATTAGGGTAGAATATCTTGTATATATCTATTATGTCCATTTGAGTCATATTATCTACTAGAGCCCTTATTTTTCAGTTAAGTTTCTGTTTGGTAGATTTGTCCATTGTTGAGAGTTGGGTTAAGGTCTGGTACTATTAGTATGTAGAGATTGTTATATGATTTAAGCTTCAATAATGCTTCTTTTACTTATGTGGGTGCCCTTAAATTTGAGACAAAAGTTTTTATCATTGAAATTTCATCTTGAAAGATTTTTTTTTCCTGCAAATAAAAGGTAATGACTTTCTAGATCTCTTTTGATTGATTTTAGTTTCAAGTCTCTTTTGTTAGATATTAGAAGAACAACACCAGTTTACTTCTTAAATTGCTTTGTATAAAAAGTCTTTTCCCAAGCCTTTGCTCTGAGATAATGTCTGTCTTTTTAGTTGAGGTGTGTTTCTTGTATATAGCAGAAACATGAATCCTGTTTTCAGATCCATTCTGCTAGCCTATGACTTTTTGTAGAGAAACTGAGAACAATGATATTAGGAGATATTAATTAACAGTGATTGTTAATTCCAGTTATTTTTTATTAGTTGTGTGTATATGTGTGTGTGTTTCCCTTTTGGGGGATTTCATGCTCTTTGCTGATATATTGCTTGTGTTTTGTGGGGTCATATAGCTTACTGAGGTTTTAGCTTTTCTTATATTGCTTTCTATAGGGGCTGGATTTGTGGATAGGTATTGTTAATATCTGATTTTGATATTGAATGTCATGTTTGCTTTGTCTATGGTAATTGAGAGTTTTGTTGAATGTAGTAGTATGTACTGTGTTTCAGCTGTGCTATTAGTTCTCCAGTGTGCGTTTTCTCTAGTTTTTTCAAATAGGCATCTAGTGCTATGAATTTTCTGCTTAAAACTGCTTTCATTTTGTCCTATAAGTTTGGGTATGTTATGGATTCCTTTTTGTTAAATTCTAGGAAGATTTTAATTTCTTTCTATCTTTTTGTTCCCCTTTTTATTTTTTATAAATAAAGTCTTGTTTTTTATCCATGTATTCCCTTGTTCAGACTTCCTTCCCACTCCAGGCCCTCCCAGTCACTCTCTCTTCTCCCCATCACTTTATCTCCTTTCCAGCCAGAGCAGGAGGGCCCAAAGGCCCAAGGAAGCTTAGTTTAGCATCCACTACAAGCAAATCTGCTTTCTTCTTCCCAACATCAAGATGAGGTCAGCTGATCTTCTCAAGATATTGGGATCCAAGGTGCCAGTCCAAGGTGTTTCAGATCCCAAGCTGTTCAATGGTTGTAGTGTGCAGCTTTGGTATGCTTTGCTTTTTTTCTGTTTGGCTTAGAATCCACTAATGAGTGAGTACATCCCCTGCTTATCGTTCTGGGTTTGTAATACCTTGCTCAGAAGGATATTCTCCAAATCCATCCATTTGATGCAAATTTTAGGATATCATTTTATCTTACTGCTGAGTAGTACGCCATTGTGTAGATGTACCACAGTTTGTTAATCCATTCTTCAGTTGTGGGGCATCTATGTTTTTTCTAGGTTCTTGCTATTAATGCTGCTATGAACATAGTTGAGCTAATGCCTTTGGAGTGTGACTGCATCTTTAGGGTATCTATTTTCACTTTTCTACACACTATCATCCAGTTGTGACAACACCAATTATTGAAGATATTATCTTTCTTTAATTGAATATTAAATAAGCATCAGATCTGCTTGTCAAAAATTTTAAATCTCTGAAGAAAGAAATTGAAGAGAATATAAGAAAATAGAAAGATCTCCCATGTTCCTGGATAGCTAGGATCAACATAATAAAAATGGAAATCTTATCAAACACCATCTACAGAGTCAATGCAATTCCCATCAAAATACCAACACATTTTTAAAAATACCTTTAAAGAATAGTACTCAATTTCATTTGGAGTAACAGAAAAGCCAGGATTGCCAAAACAATTTTGCTCAACAAAAGAACCTCAGGAGTCATCCCTGACTTCAAATTATACTATAGAGCTATAGTAATAAAAATAGCTTGGTACTGACATAAAAACAGACTTGTGGTTCAATGGAATTGAAGACTCAGACATTAACCCACACACATATAAAAATTTGATTTCTTAATACTTTTTTATTAATGAATACTTAATTAATTAATACTTGTTTATTGTTTTTAATGTAAGGTGAGGAATGAACTTTTTGTGAGAATCTACTCTATTTTTTGTTCTGTAAGTTTCTTGTACCTTATAGGCATTTCTTTTTTATGTTTAAAAAGTTTCCTTCTACAACTTTTTTGAATATATCTTTTATGCATTTGAGGTGTTATTCCTATCCTTCTATTCTTATTATTCTAAAGTGTTGTCTTTTCATGGTGTCCCAAATGTTCCAGAAGTTTTATGTTAGTGATTATTTCACTTTACTGTTTTTTGACTGAAGAATTTGTTTTCTCAATTGAATCTTCCAGGCCTATTATTTTTCTCTTCCTTCTCTTGTATTCTGTTACTTTGCTAGCATCTACAGTTTCTGTTTATTTACTCAGATTTTCCATTTCCAGATATCTCTTGGTTTGTGTCTTCTTTATTTTTTCCATTTCAGTTTTAAGTCTTGAACGTTTTCTTTACCTTTTTGGTTGCTTTTTCTAGGTTTTCTAGCATTTCTTTAAGGGATTTATTGATTTATTTCTATTTTTTGTTTATTTCTCTATTTCCTTAAGGAAAATTTTTATTTCTTCTTTAATTTCCTCTTTAAAGGCTTTTATCATCTTTGTAAATTCATTTTAAAGATTGTTTCCTCTACTTCTTCATTATTGGAATGTTTTGGCCACTAGGTTCTTGGGATGCCATATTGTTTATTAAGTTGTAGAATGTCCTTTTGCACTGGCATCTACATACTCTTCCTCCATTTCGTGCAAGCATTGTCTATGTTTCAGTGATCTTTGCTTGGTAGATTCAGTGTTCTTGGAGCAACTGAGGCTCTTAGAAAAATTAGAACCAATGGATTATGTTTTAGAGGAAGCAGTTGTGTTCTGCAGCTGGAGTTCCCCTTTTAGGGCTCTCCAAAGTTGGTTTCTCATGAAGCTGCAGACTTTGTGTAGAATAGGTAGGTTTGGCAAATGGATTGAGGCTTACAGGCTAAAGGATATGGTGAGAGGTGGTAATAGGGTGAATATCAACCTTTTTCAGAGGTGTCCTGTTTGCTTACTTGGAGCTGTGATGGGCTTTGGAGGCATGGTTTATATCTTGCCTGAGATCTGAGAGCTAGCCTGGCTGGCCTGGCTGGCTGGCTGAGAAGAGGGCAACTCACCTACTATTTTGGGGTTCTCTAGGATCTATGTCTCAGGGTTTGTAAAAGTATTACTAAGGAATCACTACAGTCTTTTTTTAAATTCATAGTTTGAATGTATATTGGAAATTTTAAATGGTCTCTAGAGAAGACTTTGTGTTTGATAAGAAATTTTACTATAATTTTTATATTATATATAAAATTAAAAAATATATTTTCAGAAGAAATATGTGTATATAAAATTGTATGATATTTATTTACATTTTGTAATCAAATGAACTATATTTTTTATAATATAGCTGCCAGGTGGCTCTAATGAGTATGTTTCTCTCCTGTTAAATTAGGGAATAGGTAGGATATGGTGGTATTTTGTATATTTCATAAAGCAAACTTACAGAAACACGTGTAAAACCCTGCCTTGAAGGTCAAGGAGAGGTGATCTATGCCTTTAATCCCATTACTCTGGAGGCATAGATACCGCTGGATCTCTGTAAGTTCAAAGCCTAAGAGATCTAGGAGTTGGTTCACAGTTTGTTAATCTCTAACTTGTGATCCCATGCCTATATTCCCAGTACTTGGGAAACACACTTTTAATTCTAGTACTAAGAAAGTTAAACCAAGAAATGAGATAGCTGGACAGAAAAAGAAAGATAAGGCTGGAAAATGCAGGGCTTTTTTTCCCCTGGGCCTATCACTTCCCTTTCTGGATGAGAAAGGAGAGGTTTGGTGTTCAAGGATTTGTGGGAGATAAGCCTAAATAGTTGGTTGCAGGAGAAGTAGCTGTGGTTTGTTTCTATATCTCTCAGATATTTATGCTTTTTTCTAATATCTGGCTTCACATTTTTATTAAAATTTCAAATGGAATTTGTGCAATAATGAGAAAAATAGGGAAGAAATATTAAAAGCAGTCATCACCCCCTTTGTGTGCTTTATGCAATAATTAGATTACTGGGGCTTCATATCTACATATTTGTGACAGTAGCACTCTATGAATTATACTAATAGTGTCTAAAAAGCATCTTCTTAATCTAGAAAGAATAAACTTAAAATGAAACAAATTGACAATGCTTGAAAATTATCTTTTTTTATTTATTGTAACACTATTTTAAGAATCAACTATAAGTAATACATCATTAAAAATAAGTTAATAGACTTCTGCCCCTGAACCCGGGCCCTGTACACCCATTCCACTGCTGTGGTGCAGAACACTGCTTGCCCAGAACACAGCTGGGAAAGTTAGAGTGGGGTAACAGCTGGGTCCCTTGATCCTGGGCACACACCTCGGAGGTAAGAAATAGCTTCATCATGGAACACAGTCTGTATAGAGAAGGACTGGCAATAGCAGCAAGGAAGCAGAGGAGTTCCAAAAGGCACAGCTAAGAGGTCAGAGGTGAGAAGGTGACTTCTGCCACCTGAACCCAAGCCTTAAATTGGCTTCTCGGCTTTGAAGAGGAGCATATCACTCAAAACAAGTCTGGTGTAATAGCAGTGGGGGAACAGCCAAGTCCCTGGGCACACAGCTGAGAGGTAAAATGTCAAGAGGTGACAACTGGCATAACACTGAGACCTAACGAGAACAGCCCTGAGACTTAATGAGAACAGCTGACCCTCTGAGCACATAGCTAATTAAGAGCCTTCAGAGTCTTAAGAGACCTCAGACCAAAAACTCACTAGGAGCTGACCAAGAACTAACCAAGAGAGAATTGGGGAAAAAATGGGTAAATGGCAGTGCAAGAATACATACAACAATACAAACGTCAACAAGACACCACCAGAAGAAGCAAATAGCTCTATAAGCTTCAAGAAATGAACATAACAACGAGGAGGAAACAGAGGAAAACAACCTTAAAAACAGCTTTATGAAAATAATAGAAGTCTCAAAAGAGGATATAAAAAAACTCCCTTAAAGAAATAGAAGAAAATACAAACAGAAAATTAGAAGAGATGAACAAAGCCCTAAAAGAAAATAAAGAAAACCAAGAAAAAGAAAACAAACAGGTGAAAGAAATTTGCCAACAATTAAGAACTGAAATAGAAGCAATAAAAAAAGGCACAAACCAAGATAAAACTCAAAGTAGAAAAGCTGAAAACAACCCAGAACTACAGATTCAAGCATAACCAACATAATCCAAGAGATGGAAGAGAGAATCTCTGGGGTGGAAGACTCAATAGTGGTAATAGATACATCAGTTAAAGAAAACACTAAAACCAAAAAACATCATAACACAAAATGTCCAGGAAATTTGGGCCACCATGAAAAGACCAAACCTGAGAATAATTGGAATAAAAGAAGGAGAAGAATACCAGCTCAAAGGTACAGAAAATATATTTAACAAAATCACAGAAGAAAACTTCCCCAACCTAAGGTAGGAAATGTCTATAGAAATGCAGGAAGCCTACAAAACACCAAATAGACTAGACCCACAGAAAAAGACTGCTTGCCATATAATAATCAAGCCTCTAAACCTACAGAATAGAGAAAAAAATATTAAGAGCTGCAAAGGAAAAAGGTCAAATCACTTATAAAGGAAGACCCATTGGAATAACACCTGACTATTCAGTGGAAACAATGAAAGCAAGAAAGTCCTGATCAGACATTATACAGACACTAAAAGTGTATGAATGTCAACCTAGAATACTGTACCCAGCAAAATTGTCAATCAACATAGATGGAGTAAAAAGATATTTCACAACATAACCAGATCTAAACAATACCTAACACAGATTCCACCCTGCAAAAAGCCTTAGAGGAAAACTCCAGCTTAAGAAAACCAGAAACACCCATGTAACCACAGACAATTGATAAATTGATAAGCCCACAGAAGGAACCCATTCCTAAAACAAAAAAAAAAAAAAAAAAAAAAAGGAATGCAAGCTTGCAAGCTACTAAGCTACTACCAAAAATGATAGGAAATATTGATTGATCATTGTTCATTAATATCCCCTACTATCAATGGACTGAATTCACCTATAAAAAGGCACACCATAGCATGGTGGATAAAAAAAAACAACAGAAGCCTTTCTTCTTCTGCATGCAAGAAACACACCTCATCCTGGCCCTATGTTTATCTGAAAGTTTGTTATTCATTATTCTCTGGACACTGAATATCACAGGCTAAAAGAAATGACTTTGCAGAGCTTTCCTCCATTCAAAAACTTTTCAAAGTGCCAATAAGTTTATTTCTACTCTGTTTTGATACAATCACTGTATCATCTTGGTCAAACTTTTAGCACCAGACTATCGCGGTAAAATCCTGCCCTGAGATGTGTTTTAAGTGGGGTTTATTTTGTGTAAATCGCTTACGAAACAGAGCCGGTTTTAAGGGAAAATGACAAGATAAGGTTGCAGCGCGCTGGAGCCTTTCTAAGGAAGATTCCTCAGCCCCACAGCTGGGCTGAACTGCACACCTGGTCGGGGACTCTCTGGAGGGTATGGGGACTTCCTGTCCTGGTCCTTTCCCTCAAAGGTCTAGTTCCGGAATCCTTTCCAGTTAACCACGCCCTGCTCATCTCCAGTCCTATGACGCGATCGTTCACATATATAGTTCCTGATTTCCCGCTACACCAGACTTTAATAAACTTTCCTCAATGAATATCTTGCCTGACCAAGTACTGTTACACTCCTTAAATAGAAAGCCACATATTTTGAAATTGTCAACTTTAACATTCATTGGCTTTCCTTTAGGAGTGGGCTTTCAGTAGCTGTAAGGGTAATATCCTCCTTTAATCTCCATATTTCTCTTTCTTTGAATTTCTGAGTTTGTCTCTGAACACAAAATATCATATTTAGCCAGACCCAAAGACTAAGTGAGTGATGAGTACTCAAAAACAATTATTTAATTTCCTCAAAAGACTTATTTAAGAGGCAGTTTTAGACCATCTGGCAAAGCGAGAGATTTCTCTCAAATTGCAAAATGTTGACTGTACAATCATAATAGTTGTCTTGAGTGTTTGACACAATTATGTAGCATTTACTGAAGCTGTTGACTACTGGACACAAAAAAATTGATGCTTTGATAATACCAATCTCTAGATAAAGAAGACTCACCTGTGTACTGACCTCAAAAGGAGATCAACAGACACAAAAGAAAAAAGATTTGGAAGGTTTCACTGAGTTTTCTGAGGATTGTAGATGGAGAAAACTAAGTTTGGAAAGTATTCCTCTGGGGTCCACGTAGGCATTATGTCTAAAATATACACATCTTTGCACATGTGTACACACACTCATGCTCCCACACACATACACACACATAAAATTTAAAATCTATTTTGAATATTTATGTTTTCATTTATACTTTATTACTATTCTCACATGAGTGGAGTATCCATGCAGGCCAGATGAGAGTACTTAGAATCCCCTGAAGCTGAGGTTAAAGGCAGTTGTGAGCTCCCTAATGTGGATACTTAAAATTCAATTCTGTTCAGGGAATATATAGAAAAAATATATTCCCTGAAACACTGAGCCATCAGTTTATGTTCCAAAAAATGTTCTCTTAGAATATTTCTAATTAAACTTTGTCTTCAATACTTAATGGAATTATAGCTTGTAAGTACAGTTGACAGGTCAACATTAACAAAGGAAAGTTTGGCATATTAGCACCTGAGAAATGTCCAAGATAACACAAGCACATGAGAATCAAAATTTAAAGTTGATATTCCTACAGATAGTTTTGCAAGTATATTTCATGATTATTTTCACAATGTTCAAAGATATTCTAATCATTATATTTGTACTTCACAACAAATGAAACTTAATATTTGATGTTAAACATTCTTTCTTATAAAGTTTTAAAGGTATTTATTTTACATTTGTTATGATCAATCATAAACTCTAACCATATATTCTTTTTAAGACTTGTATAAGTTATTTTGAAATATCTAAGGATTTAGATGCATATCAAAAGAAATTCTCCATTTCAATATTACACCATATAATATTATTATCATAAACAAAAAGATAAAGTTTTAAAAGCCCTGCAAGCTCTTTGTTTTCAATGAATAATATTTTAGATTTGTACTCTTTTTATTTTAATGCTATAGTTAAACAATTATTTTTATTTTAATTTGCAAGTGTCTCCACGATCTTTGAAATTCAGAATCATAGGATTTTTCTGGCATAGCAAAAACCCATGACAGTACATTTTCAGAAGAGAACTTGGCTTCTGGGAGAGAACGAAGTACTCTTAACAGTCAAGCTATATGTCCAGCTCCTACAAAGCCATTGCTTATCGTTCTGTGAGACAACTAATGGAAAGAATATGAAATTATTTGTGCTGCCTGTCGTAATATTTTGTCAATTAAAAGTTAATGCTAAAACACTCTAACTCTACTATAGGCTTTGAAAAGTATCTTAGAATTATACAATGTACATATTTCAATATCATTCTTTAACAGCTATTTGAAGAAAATTCTAAATTAACTTTAAATTAAGTCAGTAAATTGTCCCATAGCTTTCTAAATCTAACATTTAACCATAATTTGTAAAGTTGGTGGAATGCTATTGTATGTACTCTTGATGGATTTATTCTCTGTCTCTTTATTCCTCTTGTGATAGTCAATCTAATAAGTATCTACTCATACTGAGTTCTTCATATGTTATTTAAAAACAGGGAAACAATATCAATAAGTAATATCCCTTTGTCTTTTAAAAATGAAGTTACTGTATCTGCCATTCTACCATTTTCTCCAGAAAAGCAAAAAGCAAAATA
This sequence comes from Sigmodon hispidus, assembly GCA_004025045.1. Classification (NCBI taxonomy): domain Eukaryota; kingdom Metazoa; phylum Chordata; class Mammalia; order Rodentia; family Cricetidae; genus Sigmodon; species Sigmodon hispidus. Next base: position 39,773 of record PVIH01010353.1, read on the forward strand.
CTTTTATTTCTCATAGATTCGTCTTCCTATCATACCTTACTATCTCCAGTAAATTCATTTGAAAGAACTTATGATAACCAAGGGAAATAAATATTCTTAAATTTATCATTTTTTCTCACATCCACAGAAAGGTAAAATAGTTCTTAAACTAAATTGCGAAAAATTCTGTTTCTTTTCTTGACTCTTGGGCAGTCAGTATCCCTTTGCTTTCCCTCTCTTCCCCCTCTCAATCCCTCCCTGTCTGCCTACAGCTTCTCTCCACCCCATCCTCCCATCCCCTCCCCTAAAGGGGCAAGAAATCCCAGTGTGGATTAATGTAGCATCTACATTAGGCAGGTCCAATTTCCTCATTGTAATGTCATGTCTGGGTTAGTTGTTTCTCAGGGGAGAGTGGGCTCTGAAGTGCCAATTCATGCAGAAAAATAGTCTGAGTCTACTATATTTTAAAAATAAAATAAACCTGATCTATGAACTCTAAATTGATTGATAATCTCATTTTTCATTTCTTCTTTTCCAAATAAACTCAGTGTAAAAAAAAAGACTGTGAAATAGGTAGTTGTCACTTGACTTGGTGCAATAAACAACAGTTCCAGAAGCAATGTTGACGAAAAAAGCTGAGTGTGAGTCATTCATTTAAAGAAGCAGGAGACTAGGACATACAAGCTCACATAATATTGATGCTAATACTAAGACAAAAGGATCAAGCATTCACACCTATGAACACTAACTCAATAAATGCGCTGCTGAGAAGTAAGCTGTTGTCTCTGCTTGTGGCTTAATAGCTTGTCCAGCAGCAGTTCTACTAATAGTATTAACAACTGTCAGGGGCTTAGGCTTTACATTGAACTTATTATTTTTCTCCTTTATCCAGAACATGAGTGATATGACTCTCCAGTGACTATGCCATACTATTGGTTCTATTGGTTAAAACTAAAAACATATAATTGACTTAAATAATAAAGAAATAATGTTTGTGCTTTACACCACTCTCACATCACAGTGATATTAGGTACAAAATCTGAAAATATGTTTTTTTATGTATGAGATTTCTTGTAGATAGTTATGTCATGGAGAATGACAAGGAGGAACTAGTTCACAAAAAGGAGTCCTATAGAGAAAACTTTCTCTATATCGGAAAACTCCTTATAATGGTTCATACTTCACACCTGAAGGGTAAAGTGGTTGATAGAGAAGGAACCAGCTACTAGGACTAGGAGAGATAATTATAAATAGAGATGTAATCAATAAAAAAAGCAAAGAAGAAATGCACATTACAGTTTAAATACATTTTCATTATACTATGCCCTTAGTAACCTAAGTGCTGATTTATACTGCCAGTATTCAGATATTTCACTTATTCTCCATGGAGGTTAAGAGCAGTGATAAAATATACTATTATTATAATTCAATTGTCTTTAAAGACACATGAGAGTACTGCAACAAAGTTGTTTCTCAACATATATTTCAAATGCAATACAATTGATTTTGAGATTTGTTTCAATAAAAAGAACTGAGAGAAAGAAATGCACTAAGCTCCAACCACACCTGTTGTAATAATGTCACAGTAAGCCAAATGTCTTCTATAATTATTAGTTTCCAATCAAATATGGAGCAGTTAAACTGATGTGGAGAAACAGAATAATAATTAGATCTCTTCATACTTTTTGAAATAAAAAATTGAATCAATTGAAGTTAATTTGTTAGTAACCTACAGTATTTATCTTGAAACATATGCAAAGAGTTTTGTAAATATAATATATAAAAATATTTCTTGAGAAACTTATTTTTTACAGGTTTTTAAAGCTTAACTTTTTCATAAGAATATTCATTGAATCCAGGAAAATGAGTATATTTAAATATTCATATTTAAAGATAAGTAAATTACATTTAAGCAGTTTGTATAGCTAAATTAAGTTGACAAGAGAATGTTGTAAGACATAATTCCAAATTGTTTCCCTGTTAATTTATATAAAAATGACAAATGGTTTTTTGAACTCTAGAAGATGAAAGAATTATAGTAACACACACCATAGTGACAAATAGAAAAGTATAACTAAAATCCAGTGCAAAATCATCAAAGCAGATGTGTGTGTTTCAGACTGCATAGACAATCAGTTCACAAGTTAGAAGTTTATGATAAAATATCCTGTCCTAACAAAGCAGAGAAAAATATCTTCTGTCGACAGAAAGGTCAGATGAAAATATGCAGAAGACAACAATGACCTTGGCTATTGAATTACCAAGTACATAAATTAAGGAAAACACCCTGCTTCCTGGCCAAATAAAATGAGAAGATTATGAAAGACATGAGCAAGCATTTTCTTACAGAAAATATCACCCAGTCCTGAAACAGTAGCTAAAAATTAACAGGACACAATAGATTCCTTAGTTCAGCAGTTATTCCCACTCATTAGGAGCTTGGGAGAAATGCATGTTTTACCAAAGTTCTGTTGCCCTACCATAGTACCATAATCATTAATTGTGTAAAATATAGACAAAGGTAAAGTCTGTTCCTGCCCTAGTGAGTTCATATTACAAGACAAATAAAACGCTAAAATTTGTGCTACTATAAGTAGAGGATCTTTACCTAGAGTATCTGAATAGAAATATGTTTAAATGCTATTTAAATTTATTTTGTTACTAGCTTTTGATTAATATAATTGTATGCTATTATAGTATATTGTATTGAGTCATCATTAGAGACAGTTAAAACTCATTGGAGTTAGAAATATTTGAATTAAAATTATATTCATTGGTAATACAATTCATCAATTTCTGTCTTTTCTTCTTCCAGGACATTAGCTTACATGTTCCTTTGAGAGTAGGTACTATACCTTACTTAGTAGTTTAAAATACAATCCAGGAACTGTGTGGGTGTCGAAATGGTTGTATTTTGCATTGAAACACATTAAGAAACTATTGTTATTTTATAATCCACTTGCATAAATATTTCCTTAATATTAAGAATCAATTAAGACGACAGTCAGTGTTTGATAAATAATTGTTAGAGGATACCAAATAATGACTTGTTTCATGTTATGGTCCAATTTTGGTAAAATTGAGTCACCTAAAGTTACCAAAGATATTAAGAGGAAGAAGACTCAGAAAAACTGTAGTGGAATTATGCTGATAATGTAAATATTTGTTCTGCCTGTGGATTTAATAAAAGCTGATTGGCCAAAGGCAAACAGGAAGTGTTGGTTGGGCTACCAGGAAAAGAAAACTCAGGAACATCTCAGAGTAGACACAGATGCCAGACAGATGCCAGACAAAGATGCCAGAGTCACTGGAGTTGCCAGAAGATGCAGAGGAAATGCTGCTCTGAGAAAAGGTAGCAAGCTGCATAGGTTATCAAGATGGGTTGAGATGAACAAGGTAGCAAATTATGTGCCTGGGCCCTAGGTTCATTAGCACAAAATTAATATAAGCCTGTATGTAATTATTCAAGGCTAAGCGGGGCTGAGAGTAGGACCTAAATCTTTGGTCCAGGGCCTGGACAGTCCAGGACAGAACCATTTACAACAAGGAACTAGACATAATAAATAGTAAGAGAAATTGTATGTACATAAAAACCTAATAGGTTAGGTAGGTTAACTTTGGTAAGGTATCTTAAGAAGAAGAAGACAAAAATATAAAAAAGTGTAAAATTACATGTACAAAAAGAAAGAGGTGACATCTATAATTTTAGAGCCTTCCATATTTCAGAAAACTAACACACAGTTTAAACCCAAATAATAGAAGACAAAGTTAATATTATGCAATAAAGACCAATTTAAAATTATATGTTCAAAAATAAAAAGAAACAAAAAATAAAATCTACCAAGGGTTGAGTATAAAATTAAACCTACAGATATCAAATCTATGCTGAAATGTAGCTAAATATATTTAGAGGAGAGTAAATAATACAGACTATTCATAAAAACTAGAAAGACATTCTCAATCTTAGAAAATAGATTAAATATCAAAGTCAACCAAAAGGTTTTTTATGGAGCTAGGTGAACAGAATTAATAGAAAGTTTAAAGGAGAACTGAACAAACTAGTAGAAATAGGGGGACAACATCATCAGAGTTTTCTGACCAGAAATGAGATACAAGGACTATATTATTTAGCAGAATGTTTGGTTCATAGAAGTAAATTCTGCAATTAGTGTTTGCTAAGGGATGGAAGCAAAAGCATAATGCTTAGATGGAGGGAAAAGGCCTGACTAAAATGTACGTAGCTAGGCAAATTTTTAGAAATATCAAATATAAACTTTTCAAAAGTATCCCTTACTTTGTAGAGAACAGGTAGATTGTATCCTTTAGCATTATCAAAGGTGAAGTTGTCAATATGTTTCTCGGAGGTGTGCTAGCTTCCATGTTCTTTATGGTCTTGAAGAACTTCATAATTGGATGAAACAAGAGAATCAGAGGTTCACAGGAGTCAGAAATTAATTAATGCATGAGAATATTACATCAGTTATTATTAATTATTTAACATATTATTTAGCCAAAATTTTAGATTTAAATGGAGCCAATGAAGATTTCAGGACATTAGAAATGTTAATAATAACCAAGGATAATAATAGTGAACATGCTGGCTTTACAGTTGTTGCATTAACATCTTTATTGCACACATAGATAAGAGATGCTTTAGGAAACACAAATACATTAACTTCCTGCTATCGCAGGAATATCCTCTTGAACCAGCAGTAACATGTCAAGAGCAAGACAATTGTGGAAAGCCACTTGGTGAAGTTATTGGAAATTATGTATTTTATGTGGTAGAAAAGGATATATGACATGTATGCTATAAAAATAGTAAAACACAAATTGATGCCCATCAGATGCAGAAACCTGACTAATCTTACATTACAAGTCTTCTTAAAGAAGGGTCTCATCCATAAATACCTCAGTTACAACCTTAATTTGGGCTTTGGTTTTGATATTTACAAGAAGATATCTTTTGTTTAAAATGAAAATAAGATGCTCCCATCTACAATGTTACCCAAGGAATGGAGTTTCTCTCTTTCATATTAAGTGATACTATGAAATCCAGAGATTAGATTTTGGTTGAGGGAATCAAGTGGCCATGTAGATGTCCCCAGAGTACAATTATATTAACAAAACATAAAAATAATTTACAAATGAATTTAATGTACAGGGCTTTTTTACTGGGAGATTTTTATTTTTTGTATGTGCATACAGTATATATTGATTATATTCATAAGCTCTTCACCACCATTTAGTGGGATTATGTTGTTACATTGTAAATAATTGTCCCACCTACTGACTTAATTATAACACTGGTTGGCTAAAGGCATAAAGGAAGTGTGAATGGGGCTACCAGACTTAGAAAACTCTGAGAACAGGAAGAGATGCCATAAAAGCACCAGAGCGACCAGCGTAGAAGCCAGTAGAGGACAACTATGCTGCTCTGAGACAAAGTACTGAGAAGCATGGCTGAACAAGATAAGAATCGTAGATTAGTTTAAAAGTAAAAAGTTAGCAAGTTATATGCCTGATCCTTAGGCTCATCAACATAAAATTAAAATAAATGTCTATGTGTTTCTGTGGGACAGTGGGTCAAAACCTCAGGGCTAGGCTGGAAAGGCTGAGCCACAAACATACTACTGCACCACCACTGTACTCTTATATCTGTTTTTAATCAACAATTCTTCACCCTTTTTCCAGTTGATTGTATTTGTGTACATCTTGAAAAGACAGGCATAGCCATTGTATTCCCATGATTTGTTTTTAATAATCTTATCATATCACTAACACAACATTTCCTAGATTTCTTTTCCATCTTCTGGCTTTTAAAATCTTTTTGCCCTCTTTCAATTTGTTCTATGAGCCTTGGAGGGGAGATAAGACCATTCCATTTATTACTGAGTACTTAGCAGTCATTTGCTCTTAGCACTTTGACCTGTTGCTTTATGTCTCTACAGTAACCATTTCCCAGTGCAGAAAGAAGTTTCTTTGACACAAGTTACAATAGTCTATGGGAATAAAAATAAATATTTAGAAGGCAGTATGACTACATGTTCTTTAGCATAACATCAGTACTACATTTTCCACTAAGGCCTGATTTTTATGTTCTTCGTTTAGTGGGTTTGCTGTTAGAAAATATTTAAGATCATTTGTACCTGTAGTCATGTCAAACAGATTTATTAGACATGAGGTGAGCACATTTATCACATAGTTTATATACCTAAGAGTAAGTATGCCTTGCTTGTTAACAATAGCATAGCTCTGACAAATCTCATACCTATTTGCATTGTTTATTGTTGGTAGTTGACATATAGTTTTAGGATTTCCTCAAAAAAATAAACTTATGAACTTTTCCCAAAGCATATCTACACAATGATTGTCAACTCTTTTATATAGCCTGAAAGTAGACTGTTAGGACATGTAGAAACTAAGAGGCCTGATACAGCTTTGCAAAAGTTAAATGTTTACAGTCATTGAGTCATAAAAACAAAATGGCATATTCAGTTTGTAAAGTTCTTCTGCAAAGATAGGAATTAATATTAACTATAAGATTGACAGTGTTTATATCTGCAAGTGGAAATTTCTGTAGATAATGTTAGGAAGAATTGGTTTGGATGTATTGTGTGTCTTTTTACTATGATACAGAGAAAAATTAAAGAATGGAGATTTGAGCATCAGGAGATGGTAACATAAAAAAAGAATAGTAATGTTCTATAACAAATATAGCTGAAATACTCACTGATTTTTTTATTAGCAGAAGAGTCAGAACTACATGAAATAAGTCAGTGTGTGAGGGTTGACCTACCAAAGGTCAGATGTATCTCAAAATAAGTTTGCAATTGCTGCTACTGCTTCCAAGTATATAGAATAAAGTATACTACAATAACTAAGATAAAATCAAATTATTCAATTATAATTTTCATAATCCTAAGATAAAATGTCTATAGTGTATTGGTCTTCTCTTGAGTATATTGGATGTTTGGAGTCTCTGAAGGAGTGGAGAGGGAAACTAAAGTCTTTAGACCACGCATTGAGTCCTACTACAGAAACTCAAGTACAAACTCTTCATTCATGGCATGTAGGAAAGATATTATGAGAAAAAAGTTCCATAACTTATATTCTGTGGCAACTAATTAGACTCCAAAATCCCTCAGATTTAACTTCTTCTTATAACCTGGAAAATGTTAGTTTATTATTATTATTGTTACGATTATTATTTTTTCATATACAGTTTTCCTTTATTTTTCATTACTCTACGAACCCCCCTCTAGTTTTTCCCAGACCTACTCCTTCTCTGTTTACCTTCAGAATTGAGTAACCAAATCAGGAATATCAACCTAACATAGCATATGAAATTACAATAAAACAAGGTTCACCCTTGATATGAAGACTGAATGAGGTAACCCGTAGAAGAAAAGAGTTCTGAAAAGAAGACAAAAGAGTCAGTGATAGCCCTCACTCCTACTTTTCGGGGTCTGTCTTAGGATTGTTTTGCTATGAAGAGACACCATATGCATAGCAACTCTTATAAAGATTTTTATTCTTATAAAGAAAATCATTTAATGGGGTGGCTTACAGTTTCAGAAAATCACTCCATTGCCATCATGTTGAGAATGTAGGCATGTAGGCATGGAGGCATGTAGGCAGATATGACACTTGAGCTGAGAGTACTACATTTTGATCAGCAAGCAACAGGAAGTGAACTGTGATACTGGGTGTGGCTTAAATATATATCAGAACTCATAAATTGCCTCTGCAGTAACAGAATTCCTCCAACAAAAACATATCTACTCCAACAAATCATACCTCTCGATAATCCCATTTCAAATGAGTTTACAGAGACCAATTACATTCAAACTACAAGAGTCCCACAAGAACACAAAGCTACACAGCCTTACCATATATGTAGAGAAGCTATCGCTAACCTATACAGTCTCATTGATTATCAGTCTGTCTTTGTGAGCCCCTAAGAGTCTTGCTTAGTTGATTCTGTGGGCCTAGTTCTTGAGGTATTCCGGCTCTGGCTCTAACATTCCTTTTTCCTGCTCTTCTCTGGGTTCCCCAAACAAAGCCTAAGGTGTGAGTCCCTGCAATTGTCCCCATAAGTTGTTCAGTGAGGCCTTTCTGATGATAAGTGAGCTAGGCACTAGTTTATGAGAAGAGCAGATTATTATCAATCATTTTATTGACTTTTTGGTTTGGTTTTGGTTCGGTTTGGTTTATTTTCCAGTTGAATTTGGTTATATCCCAGGTCTCTGAGCTATCTATCTTTTAGGTAATGGCCACCAAGACAATGTTGGATATGGGCTCCTCCTCCTGATGTGGGCCTTATGATAGACTAGTCATTAGTTTGCCACTCACACAAGTAATAAGCTCTGGGAATAGTTATTACTTATTTTAATAATACTTGTTACTTATTAAGACTTTTGGCACCTACAGACCTTGAAGCCACAAGAACACATTATCTCCTAAAGTTTTACACACTTTTCCAGCAAAGACTATAAAAATGTTCAGACTTCCTGCTGAATTGTTTTGTCATTAAATTGGGGCAAATGAAATGAAAACTGTTTACATGTTAAACTTGGAAATGAAGTGAAAACAGGGGATGGAATTTTTTAAATTTGTTAACAACTTAAAAAAGTAAGTATAAGCTTTTATGTGAACATAATGATCCAAGCATATTCTTGACATTTCCAAGTGGATAGATTTTGTGAAATAGTCTTCATGGGCATACAATCGAATCAACAGGCAAATGAAATGATGACATGTTGGAAAGTTTAGGAGAAAGACTTAGCATGGTCAATGTTGACATTCAAAAAAACCAAGTTCATCTTTTTCCAGGGAAGTTTAAATATGAAGTGAAGATCCATCCCTAATGAACAGTCATACCATCCATCTACTGGAGTTTCTGGATAGGTAAACAATCTGTGCTTTAGCAGCTGACATACAGGTTTCCAAGTTGCCATTGTCACAGGTGAAAGCCATTTCTAATTACTCACATCTGAGAGGATGATCTATACTCTCAATGAGCTCAAATAATAATAATTTTAAAATTTCCTCTTGTTAATTATTTTCATAGCTATGAAAAAATTTGGTAATTTTGGGGAAAATTGAGACAAAAAAATCCATATTTTAGTTTTTATTCATGGGTAGCAAATATCATGTCAATTAGTAATCTGCTTTTTATTTTTTATTGGCTGTATAGTTTTGTTTTTAATGGGAAAAATTATCAAGTTTAGGGATTATGTAAAGAAATAAGGAGTCATTTGTCTTAGAATACTACAACACTTGCTTAGAGACAGACCATTGTCTCATTTTTCAGAGGCAGTGGAGAGGAACATGTAGAAGTTAGTCTCCACATAGAGAGCAGTGTGCTTCACAGATGTGCCCTATATCTGTCAGGATTGTGATGAACAGTTTTGAATGTGGAGATTATCAAGTGCTGGAGAGTGGTGTGAAGGATAAAACAATTGAGATGATTTAGCAAAGCTGTTAACAATTAAAATCAAGCAATAAAGAGTGCTAGTGTTCAGAGTTATAACTTTAGGTGAAAGTAAAATAACCTACTGAGAAAATAGATATTCATCTAACAGAGCCTTTAGACTTTAATCACATGTTATGTTGTAGACCATAGGACGTAAAAGAGCCAGAAAGAAATTTGAAAAGGGGAATTAAATGTTAAATTCTTTAATTCTATATCATGTGGGTAAGCACTTATTAATCTTTGAGTTCAAGGGGTCCCTAAAGATGAACTAATATGGGGAAATAAAATCCCAAGAAAGCTGCTTGTTTTATACCATACTTTGTAGACTACTGAAAAAAAAATTGCCTGAATAAAATAGGATCATGGCAAAGAATTATTAGGCCAGAAGAAATCAAATGTCCAGACTAGAAAGAAACCAGAGATACCTCAAAGAATCCAGAATGATATCTACTAAGCATAGAAATAGAAGGAAGAGGTCTGCTTCACAGTAGTAGAGGATTAAATCTGCATATATATAGTTCCAAGAGGATGTCCATCTAGAAGCAGTCTTGCATAAAAATGTAAAATGAGAAAAAACCTCCTTCAATACAACCAAAGTTACGCCATACTGTGTGACAAAAGCAAATGCCTGAAACACTGAATTAGGAATAGTGAAAGCACATGGATTCTGATTTGCCCAGCTTGTAATGTTGCACAAATTCAGAGAAGATGATCTGTAAATCTTGGCCCTGAGATGTAGGGACAGAGAATCAGTGATGAAACTAAGCCACAGTACCAGAAGCCACACACACACACACACACACACACACACACACACACACACACACACAAATAGCTTTGTCAATAGCACACTTTATTCAAAAAGTTTATATTAACATAAGACATCTGCTAGCATTTCACAATGAAACTTTTTTTTATAGGAACATGACTGTATTTATATCACCTAAAATGTTATATATATTTGGGTGGTTTTGTGGGGACATTTCTCAAAATATTCCCTATGTAAGGTTATTTACCATGAAGCAAATGTGAGTCATCATCCTATGAGCAGGGGACCAAGAAAGAGTAAAAAGAAAAAAAGAAAAATCTAGAAGATTCCACTGAATTTCCTTTTCTTTGCTTTCTGTCTTATTGAGATTCCAGAAAAGACCCTCCTGCTTTGCTCTTTTCCCACCTTTATAGACTCCACCTCTCAAACTGTAATATGTACTTGTTCCTACCTTGAGATACTTTCTGTCAGATATTTTATCACAACCACTGGGAAAGCATGTAGTAATGAAGGGTAACTGTAGCAAATGTAGATTTTGTGGAATGATAGGAGAAGTGCGTTAAAGTTAGCAAACAGCATGAGGAAGAGTCAAATGGAGAAATGCTATGGCTAGCTGATATAGGGGGCAGAGTCTTCATACTAGTAATTTCTCAAGAAATAAGAAAGGAAGTGACAGATTCTAGGAGTTTAATAAAGACCAAGATGTATAAGAAAAATAATGGCCACTCTTGGACATAAAGGAATGGATAATATGAGTTTAGTGTCCATAACTACTTTAAATTGAAGGGTATAAAGTGAGGAAAAATGCTCAGGTAGTATTGGCTTAAAACACCTCTATATGACTAAATCAGAAAGGAGATGGAGAACTATGAGATACTAGAAAGTAGTCTAGAAGGGAAATAGGAAGACTTTCAGACTATAGATGAATAAAAACTCACTGTTATCTCTATAACACATTTAACATTTAGAATTTGAAATTTCATACCATTGCATCTCATTTAAAAACCATGCCATATATCTAAGGATAAGATACTTCTTTTATTTATAAATCTTTTTGATTGATCTATGCCTATATCTTAAAACATATTTGATGAGATTTCTGAAGAGAGTAATTCATTGTCTTTTGAACATTATATCTAATGCTTGATACATTGACATTCAATATAAGTTGGCTTTGTTGTTATTGTCTTCATCATCCTAAAAAAATAAAAAGATATTCTTCATGGAAAATTATATATATATACGTATATACATATATAAATAAATATGTATATATATATACGTATATATGTATGGGAAAACCACATTCATAATCTTATCTCTTTTTTGTATTCTTTATCATTATTATTATTATTATGAATAAAGAAGTCACACTTTCTATCCTTGTATGTCCTTATTCAAGGTCCCTTCCCCTCCCACCACATCAGATCATTCTTTCTTCTCCACAACTCCCCATCACCTCCCTGGGCAGGCAGCAGTTGGTCCCATGGTCCCACTGTCCCAATATTGCTTAGTTCAGTCTCCAATCCTGGCAGATCCAGTTTCCCCCCCCCCCTCAAGAGTGAGTCAGGTGTTCCTTTAGGGGGAGTGGAATCCAAGGAGTCAGTCCAGGGTGTTTCTGATCCCAACCTATTCAGTGGTTGTGGTTTGCAGCTTGGGCATGCTTTGCTTTTTTCTTGTTTGTTTGTTTGTTTGGAGTCCACTAATGAGTGAGTACATCACCTGCTTATCCTTCTGGGTTTGTGATGTCAAACTCAGGAAGATATTCTCCAAATCCATCCATTTGCCTGCAAATTTTAGGATATCATTTTTTATTACTGCTGAATAGTACTCCATTGTGTAGATGTAACACAGTTTGTTAATCCATTCTTCAGTTGAGGGACATCTAGGTTGTTTCCAGGTTCTTGCTATTACAAATAATGCTGCTATGAACATAGTTGAGCTAATGCCTTTGGACTGTGACTGTGAATCTTTAGGGTATACACCCAGAAGTGGAATTGCTGGGTCCTTAGGGATATTGAATCTCAATTTTCTGAGAAACCACCATACTGCATTCCAAAGTAGCTGAACAAGCTTACACTCCCACCAACAATGGAGGAGTGTTCCCCTTGCTCCACATCCTCTCCAGCATAGGCTGTCCTCTGTGTCTTTTGTCTTAGCCAATCTAACAGGTGTCAGGTTTTATATCAAAGTTGTTTTGATTTGCATTTCTCTGATGGCTAAAGATGATGAGCACTTTTTCAGTTGCCTTTCCACCATTTGTAATTCTTCTGCTGAGAATTCCCTTTTTAGATCTGTACCCCATTTTTTGATTGGGTTATTCAAGGTTTTGGGCTCTAGATTCTTGAGTTCTTTATATATCTTAGAGATCAGTCCTCTATCACTTGTAGGGTTGGTGAAAATCTTTTCCCATTCTGTAGGCTGGCTTTTGTCCTATTGACAGTGTCTTTGGCTTTACAGAAGCTTCCTAGCTTCAGGAGATCCCACTTATCACTTATTGATTGTTGGTCTTAGTGTCTGTGCCACTGGTGTTATATTTAGGAAGTGGTCGCCTGTGTGCCAATTCATAGAAGTATATTTCCCACTTTCTTTTCTATCATGTTTAAAGTGGCTGGGTTTATGTTGAGGGCTTTGATCCACTTGGATTTGAGATTTGTGCAGGGTTACAGGCACGGATCTCTTTGCATTTTTCTACACACTTCCATCCAGCTATGCCAACACCATTTGTTAAAAATACTATCTTATTTTTATTATCTTATATGTATATATGGAAAGCCACCTTCATAATTTTTTTCTTAAATATATATCCAAAATAAGAAACACACCTTATAAAATATGAATTTACCTACAACAAACAAACTCTTCAGTAATAAAATAATGATTAAAAGTGCAAAATTCAACCAGATATTCAAAAAGAATTACTACGATAACTCCTGAAACTATATCACACAGTTGAAACTAAAGGAATATTACCAAATTTGTTTTATGAGGCCACAATTACCCTAATACCCAAACCATTCAAAGATCCAACAAAGGAGAATTACAGACCAATTTTCCTCATGAATATTGATGCTAAAATTCTCAACAAACTTTTGTTAAACCATATATGACAATATATGAAAAATATCATCCACCCTGACCAAGTAGGCTTCATCCCAGAAATGCAGGGTAGGTTCAACATAGGAAAAACTGTGAATGTTATTTATCATATAAACAAACTTTAGGAAAAAAACATCTTATCCTTAGATGCTGAAAAAGCCTTTGACAAAATCCAACATTCCTTTATAATAAAATCCCTGGAGAGATCAGGAATACAAGGAAAATAACTCAGTATAATAAAGGCTATTTACAAGAAGCCAACAGCCACCATCAAACTTAATGGAGAAAAACAGCAATGCCACTAAAGTCAGGAACTAGACAAGGACGTCCACTCTTCCCTTATCAATTCAGTATAGTTCTCGAAGTTTTAGATAAAGCAATAAAGAGAAAGAAAGCAGATTAAAGCCACACAAATTGGAAAACCAGAAATGAAACTATCCCTATATGTAAATGATAAAATTGTATGCATAAATGACCCACAAAATTCTGCCAGGGAACTTCTGCAGCTGATAAACACCTTGAGCAATGTAACATGGTACAAGTTTAACTCAAAGAAATCAGTAGCTCCCCTATACACTATAGAGAAAAGGGCTGAAAAAGAAATAAGGGAAACATCACCCTTTATATTAGCTGCAAATAGCTTTAAATACCTTGGAGTAACTATAACCAAAGAAGTAACAGATCTAATTGGCAAAAATTTTAAATCACTGAGAAAAGAAATTGAAGAGGTTGTCAGAAAATGGAAAGCTCTCCCATGTTCCTGAATAAGCAGGATCACCATAGTAAAAACGGCAATTCTACCAAAAACATTCTGCAGCTTATATGCACTGCCCATCAAAATCCCAACACAATATTTTATGGACCTTGAAAGAACAATACTCAATTTCATTTGGAATAACAGGAAAGCCAGGATTGCCAAAACAATTTTGCTCAACAAAAGAACCTCAGGAGGCATCACTATCCTTGACATCAAGTTATACTATAGAGCTACAGTAACAGGAACATCCTGTTAATAGCATGAAAACAGACTTGTGGATCAATGGAATCCAATTGAGGATCTGGGCATTAACCCAAAAATGTATGAACACCTGATCTTTGCCAAAAAGGCCCAAAATATTGAATAGGAAAAAAAGATAATATTTTCAACAAATGGTGTTGGCATTACTGGTTGGTAGTGGGTAGAAAAAATGCAAATAGATCCAAGCCTGTCACACTGCACAAAACTCAAAGCCAGGTGGTTCAATGACCTTAACAAAAACTCACCCATTCTGAACTTGATAGAAAAGAAAGTGGGAAATACCCTCAAACAAATTGGCACAGGTGACGACTTCCTAAGTATATCACCTGTGGCACAGAAACTAATATCAACAATCAATAAGTGGGACCTCCTTAAACTGAGAATCTTCTGGAAAGCCAAGGACCCTGTCAATAGGACAAAACGACAGCCTACAGAATGGAAAAAGATTTTCACCAAACATATACATGAGAGAAGACTGATCTCTAAAATATATAAATAACTTAATAAACTAGAGCCCAAAACCTTCAATAACTCAATCAAAAAATGGGGTTCAGAACTAAAAATAGAGTTCTCAGCAGAAGAATTACGAATGGCTGAAAGGTACTTGAAAAAGTGTTCAACTTTTTTATTCATCAGCGAAATGCACATCAAAACACTTTACACCTTTCAGATTGGCTAAGATAAAAGACACAGATGACAGCTTGTGCTGGAGAAGATTCAGAGCAAGGAGAACACTCCTCCATTGTTTATGGGTATGTAATCTTGTTCAGCCGCTGTGGAATGCAGTATGGCGGTTTCTCAGAACTCTGGGAATCAATATCCCCAAGGATCCAGCAATACCACTTCTAGGTGTATAGCCTAAAGATGCACAGTCACACTCCAAAGGCATTATCTCAACTATTTTCATAGCAGCATTATTCGTAATAGCAAGAACCTGGAAACAATCTAGATGCCCCACACCTGAAGAATGGATTAACAAACTTTGGTATATCTACACAATGGAGTACTTCTCAGCAGTAATAAAAAATGATATCCTAAAATTTGCAGGCAATTGAGGGATTTGGAGAATATCTTCCTGAACGAGGTATCACAAATCCAGAAAAATAAGCAGGGAATGTATTCACTCATACAAAAAAGCAAAAAGTAAAGCATGTCCATGCTGCAAACCACAAGCACTGAACAGCTTGGGATCTGAAACACCTTGGTCTGGCACCTTGGATCCCACTGTCTCTAGAGGAACACCTGACTCAGTCTTGATCTTGGGGTTTGGAAACTGGATCTGCCAGGAGTGGATGCTGAACTGAGCCCTATTGGGAGCTTGGGACCTCCTTCCCTTGCTGGGGAGATGTGGAGAAGAGAGTATGACTGGTGGGGGCGAGAGGGATAGGGGAACTTGAACAAGGATATACACGGATAGAAAATGTGACTTTATTCCTAATAATAAGAAAAAAGGAAAAGAAAAGAAAACAAAAAGAAATTAATTTGGAAAATTATGTTTATTGTTTTAACCACTCTGAAGTGATAGGAGAATTATTTTTAATCACCAAAATCATAGCCTTTATATTAAAAACAATTTCATTTTTTCTAATTAAGACTTGTAGATACTTAGTTATTTACAATAGTTGAGTCACAATGTTATAGGGTTGAGTACATTCAGCAATTGCCCTGTGGTCATTTCTTATGTAAGTACTTTTCCCTGTATAGATTTTAAAGTACTCTAGATTCTATGTTAATTATCCTACCCATATGCACTAGGCTGGGTACAGATTTAAATTCCCAAAAGTGGACTGAGACCAACAGATATAATTGCAGTGTAATATTTGCACATATGAGTTAAAACTATTCTAAGAATCACTGTAGCATTTTACATAAGACTTGAACTTTTGTGGATGTGATTTTATCAGTTCAGGCCTCCTGATGCCTCACACATTTTTATATATCATTATATAAAGCCTATATTTCAGATATATGCATAATGATTAGTATTACTAATGTAGATACCAATAAAAATGTCTTATTATTTCTTTATAAATGTAGAATATGGATCATATCCTTAAATTACCTGTGTCAGTTTACTCATTGCTAAGTTTGGCTTCTGTAGATTTTTATTCTCCCTATTTCTTCTTCAAAGGACCATTTTAAAATTAGTGTTATGTCAGTAAATATGATTTAGACTCCTTGGGGGAAAAGTACTGGCAAAATGGAATGTGTAATATATAAATTGTTGCATCAAATTATAATGTAGAGAGAGGTTTATTTGGTTTTCAAAATACAGAAACTATAAACATATCATCTTAAAATAAAGCCTCATTAAAACAATTTAGAAGAAAATTGGGCAACATTAATATTTCTAACTGCAGCTTGAACTATAATGTAGATTAAATTGCCTGTATCTAAATGTTGTTATGTTAGTGATTTTCCATAAAAAGTGTTATGCAAAAATATTTTCTCATACAGTACCACAATTACTACAACTCCTTGTTATATAAATATTTCCAATTTATGGTATCCATCTACATAGAGAATGAACTTTCTGTTTCAAACTGACACTATTTAAAAATTAAGCATGTTGTGCTCTTTTCTAGACTGTGAAGATTATCACAAAGAAACCACAGGTCTGAGACTATATTCTTAAAGTAAAGGAATCTTCTGGAGATATGACTTAGCTATTCTGAGCACTGGATGCTCTGTTGCAAGACCTAGGATAAGGTCCAGAAGGTAGTGCAGACTGTCTATAATTCAATTCCCAAGGAATCCAATGCCCACTTTGGCCTTGTCTGAGCACCAGTAATGTGTATGTTGTACTTAAATACATGCTTACAAAACACCTATAAAGAGAAAAAAATAAAAATTTATACTAAGTAATTTTTTTTAAATAATGGGGCTATCTCCGAATCTGTTACCTGTTTTGGGATCCCTTTCCTTGTACTGGGCTGTATCATCCAGCTTTATTATGAGAGAAAGTCCCTAGTTTTACCACAACTTGAAGGGCCATGGCTGGCTCATATATATGGAAGGCCTGCCCTTTTCTGCTGAGAACGGAGATAAGAGTAGGGTTGGGGGCGGTTTGAGGGAATGACTGGAAGTAGAGGAGGTAAGGAGAGGAAAATGTGATCAAGCTGAAGAAAAATAGTTATTTGATAAAATTATTTTAATATCCCATGAATTTAGATCAAATGTGAAATCCAAAACCAAATGATCATTGGCCCATCATAGCCAAAATCTCAGAGTAAAGCATTTCATATATTCAGCATTGTACAAAATAACTTAGCTTCTGATGCTAAGATAAAATTGCATTTTTTTGCTGCACAATTAAATATGGAATAGGTGATTCAGTTCCTTCTGTTCTAACTCTGAGGGCTGATACTTTCTGTATTGATAAACCTTCAAGGATTAATGCCACAAGACAACTTCCATAACAGTACTGATACAGAAGGTGTTGCTATAGGTGAGATATAAAATCTCTAAGGCCACCTAAAGTGACGTTGAAGCAAAGAAATTGCACTATGTAATGTACACAGTAGACTCACATCACGGTGAGTGAAAAGCCAAGGTAAGAGCAACCAAGATGTGGAAGCAAAACAAAACAATGGAGCAAATATAATAATGGCTACAAGAAACAGTTGAGAACAAACAAGATGGGTTAATCACTATGTCAAAAAATACCATTCAGACACAATGAAGAAAACTGTCAGAATTGTAATTGACTCACAGTGACCAGGCAGATCCTTGACTGGAACCCAGCATTTAGTAAGCTAAATCAGGTTAGTAGCAAGTTAGCACCCACCCTTGGCTTTATGGCAAGAACATTTCGAGGCAAAAAGATTTGAAGTCTCCTCAAGTTGTTTTTGGTCATGAAGATTTTCTCAGGAAAAATAAAACTAACAAAGATTCACAACTAAGAAAAAATTTTCTAATAGCGCATGATATATCTATAGATATCACAGAAACACAATGTTTGTCCTCAGGGAGAAAAGAGACTATTATCTTTGAATAAATAAATACTATGATTAAACCATGTAGTTATTTGCAAATATGTACATGTTTGTATTTGTTTCATCTGAATGAGTTTGATATGATGTTATCTGGTTATTTATGAAAATAAATAACTATAAGCTCTGTTATTTTCCCTCTATTATAAAAGAAAATATTTGGATATCAATGCACTTCTTGCTCCTATAAGCCCTCACAAAAAATGTCAAGGTTTCTGAAAATTTAAATTTGACTCTTATATTTAGTGAGATAAAAATATGATAATAATGAATATAAATTACAAATGTTTTAGTAGAGATCAAAAACTTCATAAAATAAAGAATTATCCTCATATATTAGGTGTGACAATGCTTCATATCACTGCCTTCAACAATAATAGCATTAAATTGTAAAATGTCCTCTATTTTTCTTGAGTCTATGAAAAGAAAGCATGCCATATTTTCTTCATGGCTAAAATTTCATTCATTAGATGACAAAAATATCAGCTTTCAAACACACAAAATGTTAAGGTTCTAATAATTAGTAATAAATCAAACAAAATAATATTAGAAATTCAAAGCCTGAAATAATGTGATAGAAAGGTAAATTGGTCTACACAAAAATGAATTGTAGAAATATAATGTTTTACCTGCACAGCCCCTAAAATTCTGCCTAAACACTTAAATAGGAAGATTATATTCATATGAGGATTAATTTTAAGCCGTAACCTAGGTATTGAATATTCAAAGAGGTACTTTTATCATAAGACTTTATTTTACATGACTGTTTTAGATTCACAGTAGAACTGAGGGAGATTAGAAAAATATCATATATCCTCTCTACCTGCACATGCATAACTTTTCTTATCGTATCCCCACCAAAATGATACATATGTCACTGTAAGTCACCCTATGCTGACAGATTTCATTTTAAATTTTGTAAAATTTATACCAGGAACTACAGAAAGCTGTTTCTCCTTATAATATTCATAGAATATTTTGAAAGTTTATTTTTATTTTCCTCTTGAAAGTCAAGCACTGCAGACAAGAGACAGGCAGAAAAGGAATTGAAAATGGAAACAAGATAATGTGACAGTACCTACCTTCAGATATTGCCAATAGATTTCAAAACTATAGAATTTAATAGTAACACTTTGTTGTTTCTTCTTTATAAGTGCTTTCATGCCGTGTTTGTTATGACCCTTGGATTTCCATCCCACTACTACTTTGTGTTGGCTGTTATGATTCTGAGAGACCACTTGTCTTCTCCTTTCTCAAAGTATATCAAGTGGCAATGATACAGCTCCCAAAATTAAAATGGGAACTTCTAAATATCTGAAAGATACAACAGCATTTTTTTAAAAAATTCTTTTTTGTTTATGTTTGTGTCTTAACAGTATGTCTCTTAATCTCATTCATTTTCTTGCCTTTTCTTATCCACCCTCTGTCCTTGCAACCTCTCCACCCAAAAATAAAATAACATAAAGAAAAAAAAATAAAAATAAATTAAAGAAAAATCTTATCATAAATCTCATCATGGAAGCTGTGCTATGCCACAGTGAGTCACATAGTAGATCCTTTAATCTATTTATCTTTATGTACAACTGTTCATTGCAAAGATTCATTAGTCTAATTTGAGGCCTTTGGATTCTGCGATGATGCCAATATTGTGCCTTCATTGGGACCCTTTTAGATATCCTCCTGTTACCCTGTGTTGTACAGATCCTGCTGTTTGGCATCTACAAGATATGTACGTTTCCCTGCTTCAGCAGACCATAGATGGGGTGGATGTTGAGGTGGGCCTGAGTATAACCCTGGTTCTGGATCTGAGTAATTGCAAGCTTGCTCTTTAATCACATTTCTTCTTATACTCATAAACAAAATGAATGCACATACTTTGTGCCTCTACATTAAACTTTTCATGAGCAAACTAAAATGATCTTAATTCTTCTTACTAAAAGTAGTCAGCTAAAACAATGAACTTGCAACTACTTTTCATATCTCAAAATAATTAATGTGTACATGTGATATGCTTTCAGTATCTCTTTTGTAGACTTTTAAAAACATTACTGCCAGGATAGTGTAGTGGTTATTGGAATCTGAGAGAAATACAGAGACTTTGTTCATTTTGTGTTACTGCATGGGGGACATAGTAAACAATATATGTTGTATATGGTAAAATAGTTCACTACGCGTTTAATCAGTGTGAACTAAAAAATTAAGATGATGAGTATGTAAATTAAAGTAATTTTATTATTAAATAATACATATATTAATTAAAAAATTTACCTTAAAAGTAAGCATGATTATTATACACCATATATAACTTATTATTTTTATATATAAATATATATTATATATGTAAATGAATCCCTAAAATATTAGCATAGAATGCAGAAATCTGAGAAACTACTTACATAGACTCTAATTATACACAATATGACAATTTTCTTTATGTTAAAGAACAGTTTAACAAAAAAAAATGACAAGTAAAAATTTTGCAATACAAACATTTTCAAGATGTTTTTTCTCTGGTTGATTTGAACTTTGATATATAATACAATCCATCAGTAGTTTTTTACAGGATTGCTCTATTCTATTCTGACAATGTCACCTTATCAAAGTACTTTAGCAAATATATGCAGTTCAGTTAGAATACAACTAGAAGACTAGTTCTTTTTAAATTATTCTCTTTCAACACTTTAGCTTTAAAATTTTAAGGATTTAACTACATGTCCTTTTGCTAATTTTAAAGGGATGAGAAGAATGGACATGAAGTAGTAGTGAGACTAGCAACCAAACTACAGAAACTACAGCTGCCACCCAAACCTTAAGATTTCTGATGCCTCAAATAAAAGACTAAACAGAAAGGATTTCCCTTTCTTTCTGTGTGTGTGTGTGTGTTATAAAGGGACTAAAATTAAAGTCTAATTTGTAAATATTTTCTAATGCTTTTTTTTTCTTTAAATAAAAAATGACTTAGAAAAACAGGCATGAGATGTACTCACTCATAAGTGGATTTTAGACAAAAATCAAAGAATACCCAAGCTGCAAACCACAACCCCTGAACAGATTGGGATCAGAAGAAACTAAAGAGAAACATCCAGCGATTCCCCTAGGAAGAGAAAATAGAGAAGATCACCTTAGCAAATTGGGATCAAAATGGGTTGCAACCAAGAAGAGATGGGAACAAATTATAAGAGAAGGAGATGATGGAGTGAGAGGAGCAACAGGGAGGGAGAGAAAAAAAAAGAGATGGTATCTTGACAAAAGAAGCCAATGTGGGGTTGGAAAGAGACTGGGAGCTAGAAAAACCTCCAAAAGCTCATAGGATGCCCCTGATAGGTCTCCAAACAATTAAGGAGGGAGTGCCTAAACAGGACTTTTCCTGTAATAAAATAAATAACCATCCTAAATGTTATACAGAACTTATATCCAAAAATGAATAGAGATGGAGGGAGAAATCCATGGCTGAGCACTGGGCTGAGCTCACAGGCCAGCTGATAGAGAAGGAGGAGAAATTTTTTTTTATATAAAAAAGATTCCTAATGCCTAAAGTAAAAGAACACCCTCATGTATATTGTCATCTACACATACTGAAGAATAATTCTTGTGTGGTGATTAATATTCCAAGCACTTCTGAGAAAACTGGTCCAAGATTACTTGCACCATGTTGATTTTTATGAAACAGATAATTATGTATGTATTTAGCTTCAGAGAATTCTAGGATATGTATAGCTTTGGGTGTGTGAATATATTGATAAGTGATTATATAAATGGGTATGAGTGCTAAAACCTATATGAGTCATTTAGCATTAGAAAATTTCATACTACCACAAAATTAATTAATTAGAATTAAATCCTCAATTTGGTATTTTGAGTAATACTGCCTTCTCTGTGCTATTTTCCTGGGTCATCTTGAAACAATCTCTATAAGACTGAATCCAAAACTAGTTATATAGATAGTAAAATTCAAGAAATATTCATTCTGTCACTTAGTTACTTATAAATACTATGTGTGATATTTTCAATAATTTCTTTTGGAAACTAGGGTACCAAAGGAGGAAGAGAACCCAAATTAAAGGCAGATTCCATGTAAGCACAGTGAGAGATATCAAGATCACAATAAAAATCATTGTAGAGTTTTGGATTTTTTATTATATATTATTGAATTGTTGATATTTTTTTTCCTCAGAACACATCAAGATCAAGTTATCCTAAAAAACATTAATATGCTTTCAAATAAATACAAAAGAAATATTTGATGAAATTGCCTTAAATAATTTATAATGGACTTAAGGGGTATCTATCATTTATGTATGCATTGGGTAAACATTTCTATATCTAATACAATGACTGTAATCTATACCTCGATAAATAAATAAACATATTGAATAATAAAATGTTTTAAAAAGTTAAATATTCATATATAGCTATGTCAGAGAGCAGTTTAACTGCTTTTTTATTGTTAAATATAGACCTAGCTTAAGACTTAGTGTTGTACTTTTGTGTACTTATCACATAGACATGAAAATATATAGTCCCAGAACATGTGCATTAGTTCTCATAGATATTCTATTTTAACATTCCTAAACTAGAAACAAACCAAATAAAAATGAGTAGCTGAACAGTTGGTACAACTGTAGAAAAGAATACTTGAACCTATATACCATGTCTATAAGACACCCAACAGATGCCTCAATCCACAGATAGTACAGTTCTCCAAATTGTACTCTGCTGCTCCCTCACATACTCATAACTCAATCTGCTTTATTTCTTTCTTTTTTTTCTTTTTGTTGTGTGTGACTGTACATTAGGTATAATAGGGTATATATAGTTGGTAGGAAGCAATTTTAGTTTCTCACATGTATGTGTGTATATATATATATATATATATATATATATATATATATATATATATATACATATAATTTGTATCAGTTGTTTTTCACTTGCCTGGAGCTTGTCAAGTAGGATCTTTCTGGCTTTATGTTCCTAGTGCTGCACTGATAAACACATCCTACCACACCCAGATTTTGTACAACGGTTTTGAGGACACAAGTCAGGTCTTCCTCTGTAGTTGCACAATTTCAGATTCCAAGTACAGAAGACTCTGAGCCAAATATTGGGGGAAGGCTGAAATATCAGGAAAAGGAAACACCAAGGTCAATTCTCACCCTGCTGTCTTACATCTTCCTTAGCCTTGCTCCTGTTTGCTTCTGCTGGTTGCTTCTGCCAGTCACCTCTACCTCTGCTGGGTTCCTACAAGGCCTTATATACCATTCTCGTAGACTGTATCCCATCCAGGTTAGGATTAAAGGGTGAACTGCTCTTTTTCATAGCTACCCTAGAACTCACATAAACAGAGGAAGTTCTGTCTCTGGAGTTATGGGATTAAGGGTATAGGTCACCACTACAGCTTTCCCTGTAGGTATGTGCTGTTGAATCTCAAATGATTGTCCTTGTCCTCAAGGATCAAGGATTTCCTGAGCTGTCTGCCTAGAATTTGACTGTGTGCTGTCTCCACAATAATTCAGGTTAAATATGTAATATATCACTAAGTTCTACCTTGAAAAAAAACAAGCACTTTATTATCTGAGCCATTTTCCCTGCCGTATCTTTGCAGGTTTTCACCTCAGTAGAACTATATTGTGATAGCCAATCTGTTAACCATGCCAGTTTACATAAGGGATTAATGAGGGGGTAGGATATAGAACGCAGTTATTTCGAACATTTTGGAAACCCAATCCCAGAAAGGCTACACAAGAGAGTTTGAAATTTTATCATGTGAATTACAACAAAAACAAACTAGAAATTTATAGATTTTTTTCTCTAAAGATTTTCACTTAATATTATTTGAATCATGGTTAAATGAAGACATCTAAAACCTCATGAAGCAAAGCAAAGTGAGAGGGTTAAGAAAAAAGTATAAAACAAGAGGAAATTATGTTTATACATATCACTGAGGGAAACTGTCAAATGCACTGTACTAAGTGGGAAAATGCCATGTGCAGAGATTGTATTCTGTATCAGTGATATATATATATATATATTTATATATATATATATATAAAATCTATAGGTAGCAAAATGAACAGTGATAAATGAAAGCTCAGTGGCTCTGAAACACAAGAAATTGTTCACATTTTAGACTTTCTTGAAGAAATGAAATACTTGAATATTTAAAGAGAAAGTTAAATGACTATATTTGCCAAAGTGATTTAATTTTAAAATAGTTTGCAACACAAGTTTCTGCTTCTGATAAATTTCTAGTTTAAGATGTTCTTGATAAATTTATAGTACATGACAATGAAATTGTTAACAATAAGCATATATTTTCCTTAATTTTCGTGTAGAGAACATAAAGACATAATATTACCAATGGTATAATTTCTACTGGTTTATGTAATTATATATATATATATATATATAGAGAGAGAGAGAGAGAGGTGAGAGAGTATTGTGAGAGTAAAATAAATATATTATAAAAGTTATTAGTAAAGGATTCCCATTTTTCAAAATATTAAATTGTAAGGAGATGGAGTGACTTAGATGGGCGGGAGGGAGAAGGGAGTTTGAACAAGGGGGTACATGAATAAAAAATGAGACTTTATTCACAATAAAAATAAATGAAAAATAAATTAATTTATTAAAAAGATTTCTGCATAAGTCTGAAAGTTTCTATAGCGTATTGAAAATTCTGTGTCTGCTCATTGCCTTGACTTAAATAAGATTTAAACTGCTATTTCAAGATGTCAAAGGCAATAGGGTACAAGGATTTTGGTTCATTGCAATTATACAATGACAATGTATGTGATGTTGACATTCAATCACTTTTTTCTCTCATGATATGTTCCCATCTCTTTTTGTTTGCAACCTCTGATGTTCCCAATTAGGTAAAGAGATATTCTCTATTTTCTATTTTTAGGGGATGCATTGGATGTCTCACTTAAGTTTCTTCAGATCCCAGGCTGTTCAGTGATTGTGTTTTGCAGCTTGGCAATTCTTTGCTTTTTGTCTAAAGTCCACTAGTTTGTGAGTACATCCCTTGTTTATCTTTCTGGGTTTGTCATACCTCTCTCAGGAGGAAATTCTCTAAATCTATTCATTTTCCTGCAAATTTTATGATGTCTTTATGCCTTCTGAGTAGTACTCCAAATCTTAGTATATCATTTTCTTAGTGCTGAGTAGTACTCCATTGTGTTGATGTATCAAAGTTTGTTAATCCATTCCTCAGTTGAGAGGCTTCTAGGTGATTTCCAGGTTCTTGCTATTACACATAATGCTGCTATGAAAATAGTTAAGCTAATGCCTTTGGGGTATAAATGTGTATCTTTTAGGTATGTGCCCACGAGTGGTAATGATGATCATTTGAGAGATTAATTCCCACTTTTCTGAGGAATGGCCATATTGCATATATATCACCCTGCACAAAACTTAAATCCAAGTGGATCAAAGACCTCAACATAAATCCAATTACACTAAACTTGATAGAAAAGAAAGTGGGAAATACTCTCCAGTGCATTGGCACAGGTGACCACTTTCTAAATACAACAACAGTAGCACAGACACTAAGAACAACAATCAATAAGTGGGACCTCCTGAAACTGAAGTTTCTGTAAGGCCAAGCACATAGTAAGACAAAATGACAGCCTGCAGAATGGGAAAAGATTTTCACCAGTCCTACAAGTGGCAGAGAACTGATTACTAAAATATATAGAGAACTCAAGAAACTAGAGCCGCAAACCTCGAATAACCCAATTAAAAAATAGGGTTCATAACTAAAAAGGGAATTCTCAAAAGAAGAATTACAAATGGCTGAAAGGCACTTAAAGAATTGCTCAACATTTTTAGCCATCAGAGAAATGTAAATCAAAACAACTTTGAGATACCACCTTATACCTATCAGAATGTCTAAGATCAAAAACACAGATGACAGCAAATGGTGGATAGGATGCAGAGCAAGGGGAACACTCCTCCATTGCTGATGGAATGTAAGCTTGTTCAGCCACTCTGGAATGCAGTCTGACAGCTCCTCAGAAAACTGGAATCAATCTACCTAAGGAAATAGCAATACCACTATTGTGCATATACCCAAAGTATGCACATTCACAACCCAAAGGCATTACCTCAACTATGTTCATAACAGCATTATTCCTAATAAGAAGAACCTGAATAGATGCCCCTCAAACTGATGAGTGGGTTAACAAACTGTGTTACATCTACACAATTTAGTACTACTCAGTATTCAAAAAGAATGACATCTTAAAATTTGCAGGCAAATGGATGGAAGACTGAGAAGGATTGGGAAGAGGGAAGGATGGGTGAGCAAGGGGATACATGGAAAAAAGGACCTTTTATTTAAAGAAAAAAAAAGAGCTCACAGGCCAGCTGAAAAGAGGGAGGAGAGGATATACGAGCACAGGTGTCAAGATCATGGTGAGGAAAGCCACAGAGACAGCTGACTCCAATTATTAGGAGCTCATTAATGCTGAAATGACAGCTGGGGAAACTACATAGGATAAACTAAGGTCTCTGAAAATGGATGACAGTCTAATGGCACAGGCATTTGTTGGGTCTCTGGCAGTGGGACCAGAATTTATTCCTGGTTTATGAACTGGCTTCTTAGACTCCATTCCCTATATAATACAGAGTTTGTTAAATAATTATGTTGTCAAATATTTATGTACATACCAAGATTTCTCAACTTTGGTCAAAATAACTTCTTTTTTGTTGGTAACAATTAATGCAGATGTGCAAATCTATCCAAGGTGCTAAAATTAAGTATTGAGTGCTCATATATAATGGGACACCTTCACACACAAACACACACACACACACACACACACACACACATCCCCACAACAAACCTCTTGCGAAAGCCTAGAGAATGTTATGGTAGAAAGAATACAAAAATAAAGTTTTGAGCACAGGAGGCTGAAAAGCACTCTTATTTCCATATATAACCAAAAAGCTACTGGAAGTTGGGAGCTGTTAGGTGAGAGAATATTTGTTGTGAGTGTGACAAGTAGATTTACTGTGCTCCTGTTGTTTCTACAACAGTGCACATATAGTTGGCACTGATTGGATTTAGTGCATTATAAAGTATAAACAAAGATGAAGAAGTAGGAATGAAGATGAGAAAGGAGAAAAGAGATGAGAAGAGGAGGGGTTGGAAGAGGAGGAGAAGCAGGAGGAAGATAACCAGAAGGATGATGATGCAGCTGGTGAAGACATGCTGTTATAAGGTATGAAGAAGGCTGTTTTGTCCTATTGACAGTGTCCTTGGCTTTACAGAAGCTTCTCAGTTTCAGGAGCTCCCACTTATTGATTGTTGTTCTTAGAGTCTGTGCCACTGGCGTTATATTTAAGAAGTGGTCGCCACTGGCGTTATATTTAAGAAGTGGTCGCCAGTGTGAATTCGTTGGAGAGTATTTCCAACTTTCTCTTCTATCAAGTTCAGAGTGTCTGGGTTTATGTTGAGGTCTTTGATCCACTTGGATTTGAGTTTTGTATAGGGTGACAGGGTTAGAGTTAGGGTTAGGGTTAGCATTTTTCTACACACTACCAACTAGCTATGCCAGCATCATTTGTTAAAGATACTGTGTTTCTTTCCATTGAATATTTTGGGACTCTTTGTGGAAGATCAGGTGTTTATAGGTTTTTGGATTAATGCCCGCATCCTCAATTCTATTTCATTGATCCACAAGTCTGTTTTTATGCCAGTACCAGGCTGTTTTATTACTGTAGCTCTATAGTATAACATGAAGTCAGGAATGGTGATGCCTTCTGAGATTCTTCTGTTGAGAAAAATTGTTTAGGCAATCCTGGCTTTCTTATTATTCCAAATGAAATTAAGTATTGTTCTTTCAAGGTCTGTAAAATATTGTGTTGGGATTTTGATGGGCAGTGCAATCAATCTGTAGATTGTTTTTGGTAGAATTGCCATTTTTACTATGTTGATCCTACCAATCTAGGAACATGGGAGTGCTTTCCATTTTCTGATATCCTCTTCAATTTCTTTCTTCAGTGATTTAAAATTTTTGTCAAATAGATCTGCTACTTCTTTGGTTATAGTTACTCCAAGGTATTTAAAATTATTTGCACCAAACATAAAGGGTGATGTTTCCCTTATTTCTATTTCCACCTTTTTATCTTTAGTGTATAGAAGGGCTACTAATTTCTTTGAGTAAATCATGTATCTTGCTACATTGCTGAAGATGTTTATCAGCTATAGAAGTTCCCTTGTAGAATTTTTTGTGTCACCTATGAATACAATCACATCATCTGCAAATAGAGAGATAGTTTCACTTGTTCTTTTCCAATTTGTATCCCCTTAATCACCTTTTGTTCTCTTTTTGCTTTAGCTAAAACTTTGAGAACCATATTGACTAGAAAAGGGGAGAGAGGACATCCTTGTATAGTTACTGATTTATTGGGATTGCTTTGAGTTTTTGTTCATTAAGTTTGAGGTTGCCTATAGGCTTCTTGTAAATCACCTGTATTATATTCAGATATTTTCCCTCTATTCCTGATCCCTCCAAGCTTTTATAATAAAGCAGTGTTGGATTTTGTCAAAGGCTTTTTCAGCATCTAAGGATATGATCATATGGTTTTTTTTTTCCTTTAGTTTGTTTATGTCATGGATGACATTTAAGTTTTTTCATATGATGAACCATCCCTGCATTTCTGGGATGTAGCCTACATGGTCATGGTGGATGATATTTTTTATATATTGTTGTATACGGTTTGCTAAAATTTTGTTGAGAATTTTAGCATCAATATTCATGAAAGAAATTGGTCTGTAATTCTCTTTTTTTTTTGTTGTGTCTTTGAGTGGCTTGGGTATTAGGGTAATTGTGGCCTCATAAAAGGAATTTGGCAATATTTCTTCAGTATCTACTGTGTGAAATAGTTTGAGTAGTAATGGGACTAATTATTCTTTTAAAGGCTGGTAGAATTCTGCACTGAAACCATCTGGACCTGTGTTTTTTGTTTTGTTTTGTTTTGTTTTGTTTTGTTTTCCCTTGGGAGGCTTTTAATGACAGCTTCAATTTCCTTAAGGGTTATAAGTATGTTTAGGTAATTAATCTGGACTTCATTTAATTTTGGTAAATCCTATCTGTCTAAAAAGCTGTCCATTTCTTCTAGGTTTTCAATTTTTTTGGAATATAGATTTTCTTTCATTTCTATTTTTTTCTTTTTTTCTTTAATTATTTTGTATTTATCAAAAAAACAGTAAAATGAATTTAAAATGCTGAAAAGGTAACAATAACTGTAAAGAGGATAAAAATCATAAGCATGACTTATCAAGGGTGATAATGCAAATAAGATTGCTACACAGATATTTACTTTGTGTTCAGCTTTCCCTCTGAATTTTTTTTCCACCCCTGTATATCCTTATTCAAGGTCCCTTCCCCCTCCCACCACATCTGTTCATTTTTCTTCTCCACAACTCCCCATCCCCTCCCTGGGCAGGGAGTAGACAGTCCTATGGTCCCACTGACCCAATAATGTTTGGCTCAGTCTCCACTCCTGGCCAAATCCAGTCTTGTCCATCATCCCTCAAGAGTGAGTCAGGTGTTCCTATAGTTGGAGTGGGGTCCCAAGGATCAGTCCAGGGTGTTTCTCATCCCAAGCTATTCAGTGCTAGTGGTTTGCAGCTTGTGCATGCTTGGCTTTTTTTTCTTGTTTGTTTCTTTAGAGACCACTAATGAGTGAGTACATCCCCTGCTTACCTTTCTGAGATTGTGATACCTAACTAAGGAGGATATTCTCCAAATCCATCCATTTGCCTGCAAATTTTAGGATATCATTTTTTCTTACTGCTGAGTAGCATTCCATTGTGTAGATGTACCACAGTTTGTTAATCCATTCTTCAGTTGAGGGACATCTAGGTTGTTTCCAGGTTCTTGCTATTACAAATAATGCTGCTATGAACATAATTGAGCTAATACCTTAGGAGTGTAAATGTGTCTCTTTGGGGTATACATCCAGAAGTGGTATTGCTGGGTCCTTGGGGAGATTGATTCTCAGTTTTCTGAGAAAATGCCATATTTGATTCCAAAGTGGCTGAACAAGCTTACACTCCCAACAACAATGGAGGAGTGTTCCCCTTGTTCCACATCCTCTCCAACATCGGCTGTTATCTGTGCCTTTTATCTTAGCCACTCTAATAGGTGTTAGGTGATATTCCAAAGTTGTTTTGATTTGCATTTCTCTGATGGCTAAAGATGAAGAACACTTTTTCAGGTGCCTTTCAACCATTCATAGATCCTCTGCTGAGAATTTCCTTTTTAGATCTGTACCCCATTTTTTGATTGGGTTATTCAAGGTTTTGGGCTCTAGATTCTTGAGTTCTGTATATATCTTAGAGATCAGTCATATATCACTTGTAGGGTTGGTGAAAATCTTTTCCCATTCTGTAGGTTGTCATTTTGTCCTATAGACAGTGTCCTTGGCTTTGCAGAAGCTTCCCAGCTTCAGGAGACTCCACTTATTGATTGTTGGTCTTATTGTCTGTGCCACTGGTGTTATAATTAGGAAGTGGTGGCCTGTGCCAATTTGTAGAAGTGTATTTCCCACTTTCTTTTCTATTAAGTTCAAAGTGGTTGGGTTTATGTTGAGGTCTTTGATCCACTTGGATTTGAGTTTTGAGCAGGGTGACAGGCTCGGATCTATTTGCATTTTTCTACACACTTCCATCCAGCTATGCCAACAACATTTGTTAAATATACTATCTTTTTTCCATTGAATGTTTTGGGCCTCTTTGTCAAAGATCAGGTTTTCATAGGTTTTTGGGTTAATGTCTGGATCCTCAATTCTACTCCATTGGTGCACAAGTCTGTTTTTATGCCAGTACCAGGCTGTTTTTTTACTGTAGCTCTATAGAATTGCTTGAAGTCAGGGATGGTGATACCTCCTGAGGTTCTTTTGTTGAGTAAAATTGTTTTCTCAACCCTGGCTTTCCTGTTATTCCAAATGAAATTGAGTATTGTTCTTTCAAGGTCCAAAAAATATTGTGTTGGGATTTTGATGGGCAGTGCATTGAATCTGTAGATTGCCTTTGGTAGAATTGCCATTTTTACTATGTTGATCCTACCAATCAAGGAACATGGGAGAGCTTTCCATTTTCTGATATCCTCTTCAATTTCTTTCTTCAGTGTTTTAAAATTTTTGTCAAATAGGTCTGTTACTTTTTTGGTTATAGTTACTCAAAGGTATTTAATACTATTTGTAGTTATTATGAAGGGTAATGTTTCCCTTATTTCTTTTTCAGCTCTTCTATCTTTAGTGTATAGAAGGGCTACTGATTTCTTTGAATTAATCTTGTATCCTGCTACATTGCTGTAGGTTTTTATCAGCTGTAGCAGTTCCTTGGAAGAATTTTGTGGGTCACTTATGTATACAATCATATCTTCTGCAAATAGACATAGTTTCACTTCTTCTTTTCCAATTTGTATGCCCTTAATCTCTTTTCATTCCCTTATTGATTTAGCTAAAACTTCAAGAACTATATTGAATAGATAAGGGGAGAGAGGACATCCTTGTCTAGTTCCTGACTTTAGTGGGATTGCTTTGAGTTTTTATCCATTAAGTTTGATACTGGCTGTCAGCTTCTTGTAAATCGCCTTTATTACATTTAGGTATTCTCCCTGTACTCCTTATCTCTCCAGGGCTTTAATCATAAAGGGGTGTTGGATGTTGTCAAAGGCTTTTTCCACATCTAAGGATATGATCATTTGGTTTTGTTCCTTTAGTTTTTTTATATGATGGATAACATTTACAGTTTTTTGTATGTTAAACCAGCCCTGCATTTCTGGGATGAAGCCTACTTGGTCGTGGTGGATGATATCTTTTATACATTGTTGTATATGGTTTGCCAAGATTTTGTTGAGAATTTTTGCATCAATATTCATGAGGAAAATTGGTCTGTAATTCTCCCTCTTTGTTGTGTCTTTGAGTGGCTTGGGTATTAGGGTGATTTGTGGCCTCATAAAAGGAATTTGGCAATATTCCTTCAGTTTCTACTGTGTGAAATAGTTTAAGGAGTAAAGATAGTAATTTTTCTTTGAATATCTGGTAGAATTCAGCACTGAAACCATCTGGAGCAGGGCTTTTATTTTTGGGGAGTTTTTTAATGACAGCTTCAATTTCCTTAAGGGTTATAGGCCTGTTTAGGAAATTAATCTGATCTTCATTTAATTTTGGTAGATGGTACCTGTCCAGAAAGCTGTCCATTTCTTGTAGGTTTTCCATTTTTGTGTAATACAGATTTGCAAAATATGATCTGATAATTCGCTGTATTTCCTGGGGGTCTATTGTTATGTCCCCCTTTTCATTTCTGATTTTGTTGATTTGGACACTCTCTCTCTCTGTGTTTTGATTAGTTTGGCTAAGGGCTTTTCTATCTTGTTAACTTTCTCAAAGAACCAACTCTTAGATTCATTGATTCTTTTTTTTTATCATTATTATTTTTATTGTCCTATTTACTCTTGACTACAATTGCAAAAATAAAATAAAATATCATAAAATGAAATAACTTGTTATACAGTTGAGTCAATCATCTCAGGTCTCACCACCCACCACTGACAGGTTAATCTTGTTATTCAGGCCTCTCCCAGCAGGACTCCAGTGGGTTAAAAGAACAGACATCAGGCCTAGGAACCTGACTGCCCTAGACACAGTTTGTGGATCAAGGCAGGAGACAAGACCAGGTCCTCTCCAGAAGCATCTCAGCATCAGTTGAGTTAAAATCCTTAGCAGAATGAGTGCTGAAATACCAGTCCCAGAAGACCAGATATTGGAGGAGTACAGTCTGTTTGGAGGTGCAGGTAGGCATGTTACCTCTCAGTCTGGGCACTGGGGCATCCCTCTAGATTGAGAGAGGGGCAGCTGCCTTTCATGGTGTGTGTGTGTTCACATGTTGTTGGCCTCCTGGCTGGTGTTCTAATGGAGGGGAGCCTAGCAAAGCTTTAAGTTGGGTAGAAGAAGTGACAGGAGCCATGTTGTAGGTAGAATGTCTTAGCTTGCCTCCTGCCATAGCTCCTTCTCACTGGAGGTTTCTTGGAACTGACAGAGAAGCATCGTTTGTGGGCAGAGAATGTATTGGATTTGGTTGTGTTGTTGTCTTGGTTCTAGTTTTGTGAGCCTTGGCTTTGAGACCATGGCTTTCCACATGAGAGAGAAACTCCCTCCCCTTGATTTCTACACCCAGCCCTGAGACCTTTTATTTTATTTTTTTAATCTGTTTTGAATTAGGAGCTCAGAGGACAATTTGCCAACATTGACCCTGGAACCTGCCCTATAGCTCAGTTAGCTAATGAGTTTGGGATATTTTGGGCTCACCTGAGGCAGCTTGTGGGTTCTCTTTAGATACCTGAGCAGGGGTGTCCTCCAGCTTCTCCACAGCTGTGAACAGAGTGACTCTTAGAGACTGGCCCCTGCCATGCCCCATCCCCACAGCACCTCACCCCAGTCAGAGTCTCTGGACCTAGGTACTTGCTTCCTCTACAGCTGTTCTGTTCCCCTCAGCTCCTCATGGTCCGGCTTTGTGCTTCCTGGTGTCCTAACTCTCTGCCTGTCTTCCCCACAGACAGAATGGAGCCCCTCAGAATGCTGGTGATGGTTGGTATGTATGGAAGGTCCTGGGAGACTGCCCGATCAACAGAGATGCAGGAAAGAATATCCAGCCAGCAGCCTCGGGAGCACCAAGGCACCTGCACTGCAAGACAGGTGGTGAAGACAGCCACCAGGTCCAAAAGCATGACCCCATGGCCCATCACATGGACTTTCGATTTCTTTTGTCCAAGCAGGGAAGACTTGACAGAAGACATCCAAAGACCTCTAATTTTTCCATTTGCGCCCAAGGTTGATGCTGGCATCTGGCTGTGTCAGCCTTTGCCTGAGCTCTCCTCCTCTGGGACCTGAGATTTCAGCAGGTTTTTTCCTCAAGCCCAGAGAGAGCCAAGCTAGCATGCTAGTGGATGCTCTTTTGTGTCTTGGGGGATCCTGGCCCCCTGATTTCTCAGGCCCTGTCTCTTCTGTCAACAAGCAACTTGAGCCCCCACTGAAACGCAGCAGGGTCCATAAGCTACAGTTAATGGGGCAGAAGTCTCAGTGAGGGTCCCCACCCTGGTTAGGCCTTTCATCAAGATCGGTCATCCCAGAACCTCTCTGTGTAGATCTCCAGCTTCCTTTGCCTTCCCCTGCCCCAGTAATAGAGCCTCAGTTCCACGGCTCTGGCAGTTGCAGGCCTCAATCCTAGCACCGAAAATGCAGTAGCCTTCAACTCTGAAGCTGCAAGACAGGACTGCAAGCATGGCTGTAGCAGCCCTGAACACCACAGATGCTGCGGCAGGCCTCCTTTTCAGAGCTGATCACTTGAGCAGAGGACCAGAAATATGGCCCAAAACACAGTGCAGGCATCGACTTTCTTCTTCAGCCAGGGGCTAGACCCTCCTTCCCCAGAGATTCTTGGCAGGGAAGCCTCCCTCTCTCCAACCCACTCCCAGAAACTTCCTATTAATTCCTGATGCACTGCCCTGCTCCAAAGGAGACCATTGCATTGACCTGCACTGTCCAGCCTGCATCAGTCAGTGATTCCAAAGAGCATTGTGATGGCTTCCCAGAGAAGACAAGATCATGTCTCCAGGATCATGGCTTTGATCCCATCTCCAGGAATCCTTGTTGGCCTGTTGGCCACCACACTGGGTGTTTGCAACCAGACCACAGTCTTGAACCTTTCTCCTGGGTGAGTCTGTCAGCTGGAATCAGAACTAGACAAGCCAAAGAGCTAAAGTCCATCTGGACATGGACCACAAAGACTTTCTAATGGCTTTGTTTCCAGACTGGTCCAGGACAAGTCTTCCACAGATCTTGTTTCCAATGTCCTGAACCTTCCTGACCTGCAAGCCAGGAGGACCCTCAGCCCCAGGCAGGCAGGCAGACCACTGGTCTTAAAGACACCCAGCCCTCCTCCACTCTCCAATAAACTACCTCACTCTTCCTCCATCCTGTGTCTGCTCTGAATTCTTTAGCAGGGAAGCCAAGGGGAGGGAGGTTGGATGGAGGGATGGCCCCGGCACCACTCATCCCAGGCTCTTCACTGCACATGTGCCTGGCTTTTTGGGTGGTTGCTGTGAAATGGAGTCTCTCTCCATATGTATCCCAGCTCTTCTGGAATTTATTTACTCTGTAGACCACAAGGCTGGCCTTGAGCTCTGAGTTCCCTCCTCCATTAGCCTTGTGCTGGGATTAAAGGTGTGAGCTCAGACTCTACTGCAGAGTGAATCTCAATTACCTGGAGCTCTCTTTCTTCAAATTTACTTTTTTTTTCAATTTTTTTTTGTATTTATAAAAAAAAAAAAACAGTAAAAAGAATTTAAAATGCAGAACAGTTAACAATAACTATACAGAGGATAAGAATCATAAGCATGGCTTATCAAGGGTGGAAATGCAAATAAGATTGCTACACATATATTTACTTTGTGTTCAGCTTTCCCTCTGAATTTTTTTTTCCATCCCTATATATCCTTATTCAAGGTCCCTTCCCCCTTCCACCACATCTGGTCATTTTTCTTCTCTGCAACTCCCCATTCCCTCCCTGGGCAGGGAGCAGGCAGTCCTATGGTCCCACTGACCCAATAATGCTTGGATCATTATTCACTCCTGACCAAATTCAGTTTTGACACCCCTCCCTCAAGAGTGAGTCAGGTGTTCCTATAGTTGGACTGGGGTTTGAAGGGTCAGTCCAGGGTGTTTCTGATCCCAAGCTGTTCAGTGGTTGTGGTTTGCCACTTGGGCATGTTTGGCTTTTTTTTATTCTTTGTTTGTTTAGAGACCACTAGTGAGTGAATACATCCCCTGCTTATCTCTCTGAGTTTGTGATACTTCGCTCAGGAGGATATTCTCCAAATCCATCCATTTGCCTGCAAATTTTAGGATATCATTTTTTCTTACTGCTGAGTAGTATTCCATTGTGTAGATGTACCACAGTTTGTTAATCCATTCTTCAGTTGAGGGA